>NW_019291874.1:0-65867 GCF_000500325.1 Leptinotarsa decemlineata | reverse complement strand
TGCACAACAAAAAAAAGCAAATAACACGTCATATTGGTGGGGGGAGGATTAGAACCGGGAAAAAATTTCTGAACAATCCATACACCACACCCTTCAAGGTCGCATCACCTTGACTTCACCAAACAACAACCAATAAAAAAGCAATTAATACGTCATAGTGGTGGGGGGAGGCTTAGAACCGGCTCAAATCTCCTACTCATATAGGGTGAATTGTTTGACAATATATGCATTCTGATTGATCAGATGTCTGTGGAATGAAAATAAATCATTAGATCTTCATTAGAGTTACAACTATTCAATGATGAACATATTTTACAATCAATTATATGAATATACGTTGATCTTCTATTTTTCAACTATCCAAATTCAATGATATCAGTCTGCAGTACCCATAGTAATTTTAGTAACCTGTATATCAATCAATCAAAATATGCTTTGATATTAAAAAATATCATCCTGTTGATAAAGAATGTAATTGTAATTGAATTGATAACATTTGATGAATGTATAAAAATAGTCACTACCATATAAAACTGAATTGAATAAAAACAATCAGTCACTTATTTGAAATTCAAAATGTAACAAACAGACACTATCTTAGTTTTCGATATGTTGAAGGATAAAAGGTTCAAGTCGCACCAGTCTTTGAACTTCGTGATGAAGAGCAGCTTGCTTATCATTTTGCCATAGTATGGTGGTGTCATCAGCGAACAGGGTGACATTTCTTGTAATGTCAAGCGTCGTCAGGTCATCAACAAATAGTAAAAACAAAATTGGACCCAAGACTGATACTTGCTGCGGGAAACCACATTGTATAACTTGAGATTGATTTTGTCTTAACTACTTATGTACGGCCAGATAAATATGTCGTGTACCATGAATGTGCTTTATTTCGAAATCCGTTACGGCGAAGCTGCCGCAGCAGTATCTCATGATTCCCGCAGTCAAAAGCCTTCGATAAATCACGAAATGCAGCCGTAGCAACTTCCATATCATTGATCCCAGTATACAGTTCATATAACAGTGAAAATATTGCCTCATTTGTGTCCTTATTGTACTGTATTCCAAATTGTTTGATGCTCAATATATCACACGCCTGCAAAAAGTCAATGATTTTCGGTAATGTGGGAATGAGGGAAATGGGCCTAAAATTCATAGGAAAGCTCACTTCACTACCTTTATAGATCGGTATAACAATTGATGTTTTGAGAAAAGGTGGAAATATGCCTTCTTTGAAGGAACACTTTTTACTGGGTGCTAATGACTGTGATGATGTGATACGACATCATTCCCTCCTCTGATTGAGACAATGCATGTTTCGAATGAGGAATTTCACTTTTCTTTCAGAGCGGGTGGTGTAGGACTCTTCCGTAGAAACTTTGTCCATTTCGTTTTCATTCCCAGTAGTAAGATTTTGACAGCCAATTTTTTTTCATTATATACTTGTGATGAACTATTTAGAATCTTTGATGTAGTAATGGATATTACTGGAATTGTATCCCAACATCATAACTCAAATCAGTTTCTATAGAGAATCAGAATGAACCAGATATCAACAACGAGAACATATATTACTGAAGGAATATCCCAACAAGAAACCGTTATTTAAACACCTCGACACGTTTTATGATCACCAAGTGATCATATTCAAGAGTAATATTGAAACACGTGTCGAGTTGTTGGTGTTGGGATAAAACTCCAGTAATATATGTTCTCATTGTTGATATCTGGTTCATTCTGATACTCTATAGAGGCTGATTAGAGTCTCCCTATGTATGTATTTTTCCCGATTAAAACCGTGAGATATTTGTCAACTCGATTTGAAACCTTCTATGGCCCAGAATATAGCTATTTTGACTACATCTATTCTAACAAAGACATGTGCAGCAGTTGGTAATTTTTCATACATAAATATTTTTCAGTTGGTGTGATCAGAACTTTGTGTTGTTTTTATTCCTTCCATTGTATTTTTGAAGCTACTTGAAATTCTTCGTGTTTAGGGATGGATCGTGCATCTTCAACAATTTTTTCTCCAGGGATTCTCAGAGTCATTTCATATTCCAACCCAACCCTACTGATACCACCTGAATCTTCTCTTGGGGTAACTCGTATACCAAATAGAAGTATAGATAGATCTCTGGACCATTTTCCAGAATGGCTTTTGAGAGTAGCTTCCATAGTTCTGTGGAACCTTTCAATCATTCTATCAGAACTTGGATGGTATGGTGTAGGTCCTAAGTGACTGAAACCCATTATTTTGGAAAATTTTGAGAATGAGATACTTTCGAACCGTCTTTCTTGATATGTGGTTAATCTGAATCGTACTTCAAATCTAATGAATCATCCATCATGAAGAGTTCTAGACACTGTTTCAGCATGTAAGTCATCCATAGGGAATGTTTCTACCCATCTGGAAAATCGTTCTATGCAAGGAGGCAAAGATCTGAGGATATCGAAAATATCGTAATCAAATCATAAGTTTGGTATATTGTACTTGCCGACAGGATCACATGTTTATTCATTAGGAATTTTTGTCATGGAGTAAAGTTTCGAACCCATTCTAGAAGGCCTTTTTCAATTTTAGGCCAAATATATATACTTTTTCTGAGTTCCATAGTTGTTTTGATACTAGGGTGAAACAGGTTGTGCAATTTTTTCAATATATTCTTTCGAAATTTAGGAATATATGATCTAATATGATGAGTAGAAACATCACATTAGATCTCATCATCACTTTCGGGCATTTGCTTTCATTTTTAGTTGAAGAGATGTTTTTTCTGACAAAAGTTTCTTGAGTTCATTATCTTGTTCCTGTTCTTCTTTCCATTTACTAAGGCCCATTAATTTTTGTAGTCATTTCCAAAATTCTTGATTAGGCATCAGCAGCAATATTTTTGGATTCCGAAATATGCCCAAAACTGACTAATGAAATCCAGGTATAAAATTTCTCTGGGAGAAGTAGTTTTTCGTTTTTTATTAAATGTAAACGTCAAAGTTTCATGATCAGAATATATTACAAATTCACGCCCTCCAAGCATGAAACCGAAGTATTTTATTGACACATAATTCGTTCTCTATTATAAGTACTGTATTTTCAGCAAATGATAATTTTGAAGGGAAAAATACCGATGATTTTCAGTTTTTCTGCTGAAGTTTCTAATGTTATCTCGAAAATAAACACATTTTTTCTGTTTACATTGCAAACGCTGGCTGAACCCTATGAAATATATCAAAATAATATACACCTTGTACAACTTAAAAAGGTTTACATAAAAGTGCGCAATGGTATATGTCTATCTCTGAGGGATAACCTAGAATAATTATTTTTTATCATTCACTTTTTTACAAAACAATTTTGAGCAATACAGCATTGATCCTTATCCAATTGAATACCTTAAATACATTGTGCATTTAATTATAAATTAATATGGCTTTCCACAGCCTGTGATTCAAATGAATATTTTCCAAGATATTACAGATTGAAATGAAGGGACATGTGTGGTTGCGGCGATACCGGCCGAAGGGGCGGCGGCGCGTGCTTATAAATAGCGCGTCAAAGGCCGCGCTTCACTCTATAGCATTTTATGATCAGCAGCGATCGCACGTGTTTATATGTATATTTAGTATCAGCATTGCACCCGTGTGGAGCCGGGGCGGATCGTTAGTCAATGCTAAAAGAAATGATGCGGAAGGGTGGGCAAGTGGCTGCTTCCAGTGCACAAAGTTCCTGAGCAGCATTCCACAATAGTTTTTTATTGCCTTTGAGATTACCTTTTTGAAATTCATTTAGAGGGGCTTGAATCTCAGCAGCTTTTGGAATGGATGGTCTATGAAAGTTCACCATTCTTTCAAACCTTCTAAGATATTTTAAATCTTTGGGTTTCTCATTTATTGTATTTTTTTATTCGTAGGTCTGATTCCATTTTCAAGTCAAAATATTAATCAATACAGTTTATTGTATGATTTTCACTATAAGGGTTTTACAAAAGCCGTGTCACGTGTTTCGATATATAATAGCTTCTTCAAGCATAGACTGAGAGTTACTTCTAAATTACACCATTTCATACTGTAACCTACTACCTATTCGTCTACCTAAATAATAAATCTACCTGTAAAGGTATCAATACATTCAATAATGGCGAAGTCGCCATTATTGAATCTGTTCATTTCCAGGTAAAAAAAAATTGTTAGGTATATTTACAGGTAGACTTTCGAAAAATGTATTGATACCTGATCTTTTTAGGTAGATTTATCATTTAGGTGGACGAATAGGTAGTAGGTTAATTTAGAAGTAACTCTCAGTTTATGCTTGAAGAAGCTATTGTATAGCGAAACACGTGTCGCGGTTTTTGTAAAAACCTTCTAGTGAAAATCATACAATGAACTGTATTGATTAGTATTTTAATATGGATTTTCATCAAGTATCGGCTAGTTCTATTCAATTGAGTCAAAATATGCTTCATTGTCTAAAGATTCATATCTTATCGACAAAGCTTTGTTGAAATAATTGAATAAAAAAACAAACAAACAAAATTACACATATTAGCTATCGCTACTTAGTCATATAAAACTATAAAATAATATACAATTTCAAGTAGATACTGAATATATGTATATGTAACAAAATAGGACATAAAAAGATAAGAGCAACAGTTTGTATTTACTTAGCACAATACAACACTTTCGGAAAATAGCCAGTAATAATGTATTTTAAAAATTTTCAATATTGATTACATGAACTGTATTGAGAGTCAGACAGAAGTCAATCAATCAATCATGCTTTATTGTCCAAGAAATCCTTATTGACAAAGCTAGTGAAACTTTATGAAATCAACAACGTTAATTTTTTTCACAAAAATATTAAAAATTATCATATGCAGCGAACAATCATTATAGGCTCAAAAAATGTATATATATAAGTCATAATAGGCTTTTTGCAGAAGTACTCCTAACTAATTTTCTGATTTTTTTGAATTTGCCATTGCCCTATACCACACTGCAAGGTGGTTGTATATTTTATTGCTCTCATATATCAAAGAAAATTTTGTAATTGCTGATTTTGGGATTGGCAAGGGTAAATTCTGACTTCCTCTTGTGTGGTAACGTCTGTCATTATTTACTGCTGAGTTGGAGTATTTTTTGTGAATCAAACAAACGGTTTCTGAGAGGAATAAACAAGGTACAGTGAAAATTTTCTGACTGATGAAAAGTGGTTTGCAGTGGTCTTATGATTTTGCCCCACATATGTATCTGACAGCCTTTTCTTGTAGAACGAATACTGAATTTAGTAATTGCTGAGTACAAAAGCCCCAACAGGCAATTCCATATCTCAAGTGCGTCTCTACCAAGGAAAAATACATAGTTCTGGCTGAGGATTGATTGAGTTCTTTAAAAACAACTCGAACTGCATAGCAGCCAGATGCTATTTTTTGCATATATTTGTTACATGCTCACCAAATTTCAATTTATCATCTATAAATACCCCTAAAAATTTTGTGTGAGTTCTGTTAACTATAGCGTGATTTTCTATAAGTAAGTCGTCAGAATTGAGTTTGAAGCAAACTATGATTGTTTTATTTGTGTTGAAACATAAGGAGTTTGAATCGCACCACTGTTTGAGCCTAAGGAGATCCAGGGTTATGATGTCTCTGAGATTATCTTCATTTGTCCCACGCCAAAGGATCGTGGTATCATCCGCAAAAAGTGTGAACTCTCCTTTAATGTCAATGATTACGAGATCATTCAGATAAAGCAGAAAAAAGATAGGACCCATAACCGAACCTTGTGGTACACCTCATGAATTATTCTCAATATGCGATGTATTTCCTTGGAGTTTCACTAACTGCTTTCTGCCTTCTTCTAAATCTTCTAAAGCCAAAGCACTGAAGTTTAAATAATAGTGTTTCATGATTCACGCAGTCGAACGCTTTTGAGAAATCACGGAATACTGCCCCAATATATTCTTTATTATTTAAACCAATATATACATCTTCCAGAAAAGAGAAGATTGCATCGCTTGTGTTTTGATGGCTTTGGAATCCATATTGAGATTCGCATAGTATGTTATGATTATTTCAAAAGTTGAGCATTTTCTTTTTGAACAGTTTTTCAATTATTTTTGAGATTGTCGGAAGCAATGATATAGGCCGGAAGTTTGATGGATCATTCATTTCACCATCTTTATGAAGCGGAATGACTATCGCTAGTTTCAGACATGTAGAAAATCTGCCAGAATGAAATGATTTATTAATGACCAAGAATATTTAAAGCATATTCTGGGAGATTTTCTAAAATTTCAACTGATACTTCATCGTAACCAAATGATGTTTTGTTCTTTATTTCATTTATAGTTTGCTTCAGTTCGTATATATCTGTATCAAATAGGTGAAACTTATCTTGAATATTTATATTTTTTATAAACTCAGTTGGATGGATTGTCAGTTGTAATTCTGATGTTATTTTTTGTGCTATCGTACAGTAGAAGTTGTTTAACACATTAGTATCTATATCCGTATTAGTAGGCAATATATTATCTTTTCTAGCCCATTTATCTTTTGCTTTATTTTCAGCCATGTATAGTTTGTCTTCAAAATCGTTGTTTGGCAAGCTTCATTAGTTTTCTATAAATTGTTCTGTATGTATTGAAATATGATATGAAAATTTTATCAGTTATAAATTTTTTAATAGTATGTAGTGATCTCAAGTTTATTGCCGATTTTTTTAATATTTTGGGTTATCTAGGGCTTTTTTTCTTTATTTTTGATTTTGATCTTTTTTATTGGAAACATTTTTCGAATATATCTCTCAGGTAGTTTTGAAACATGTTACCTGAATCATCAAAGATCTAACCGTTTGCCTATGGTGTTATATTATATAGGTTTTTAAATGATTCGTAGTTCGCCTTGCTATATATTCGTCCGTATCTATATTTACTTCTTTTACTCACTGTTTGGAGTGACATTTCGAAGATGATTCATGGTCTGAAAGGGCTGCGAGAACAGTCTTACAGCTAATATTCTGTTTTTCCAAATTTGAGCAGATATAGTCAATGATATTGGCTGAATACATGGTTATTCTTGTATGTTCGCTAACATACATGGTCAAGTTCAGAGAGGTCAGTAAGTTATGTAGATCCTGCTTTACCATACACTCCTCATGGTCGTAATTTATATCAAACTCACCTGTGAGTACAATCTGTGAGTTAATTGGTAGGTTTGATAGAAGAATTTCAAGTTCATTTAAAAAGTTTTTAACATCCGAATTAGGTGATCGGTAAATGCAAATTATATAGATATTGTTCTTTTTTCATGCACCAAAGAGAATTCAAATTTATTTTCTACTGAAAGAAAGTCATACTTATCAATGTTCACTAATATAAGATCATTGGCTAGAATCATAATTCCATCATGTGCCGAGTTACTTCTGCAATATTTGGCTACAATGACATAATTTGGAATATAACATGGTTCGTCCTCTCTTAGCCAAAGTTCAGTGAGAAGAATGAAATCTGAGAAAGAGTTCATAAGTTTTGTTTCTTACTGAATGGATATTAAGTGATAATGAAGAGAGGGTAGTTTTGATATTGGCACATTGTGGTTTGGTTGTACTTTTCTTCCCATTTGGTAAATTTATGCGTGCATAAAAAAAATCACTATTTACATTTTGGTTGATCAGGTTTGTATTTTTTTCGACTTCTTGAATTTCTTGGGCAATTGGAATTAAGTACCCACATTCAACATATAATTAACACCTTAAATAAATACCTATTAAACGCAACTCCGTCCATGCCGCAGCGACCAAGCTAAACATAATATCGTTGTCAGACCTGTGATACTTAGAGTCCGACCGCGATTCGATTCCGTATGATGGAACATTTTTTTCATTAGTCGAAGCGGCCGACACATTTGTCAAGCTATGTAGAATCAAATTAATATGAACTTTCATTTGATTTTTTTGTAATAAATATAATATCTTAAATTTTGAGTTCTAGGTCAATAAGGAATCGAAACACAATGGGACTGTTGATGAATTACCAGAAAAATACTTGGAACTCCGATCATACAGACGGACCACCGGTCCGAAAGATTATAAATTGAATAAAACCAGAGGAATTTTCACTGGCATAATTTTTGGAGTTAATCTGAATCCAGGTTACCTAATATGGAACCGAAACTTATGAAATGGCAAATATATTGGAAACTAACAAGTCAAGAACACGTTTTATGAAAGAAAGGTTTTGGCTTTCAACTTTCTCATTTTTATTAAAAAAAATTGGTATTCGATAGGACTCTTTATTTCAGTTTGTGTCGGAAAGTAACCTCTTTGCATGGTCTACACATCTTCGTGAAGAGTTTATTGTGGGGGATGAATTACTTTCTTTCTTCATTCTCAAGTTTCCCACATTTTCTGTAGGAAGATGGAGAAAATATATCTGTTTCAATTCAAGAACAATTTGTCTTGATACGGCCGAGAAAAATTTGACATATAAATGTTTTATTTCAGGAGAACAACAACGCTTTGCGATTTGTCCAATCCCTCTGACTTTGAAACACATCTTACGGACAGACAAAAATTCAATAAAAACACATAGAAGCTACTGAAACTCATGAAATTGATGCCGTTTAATTGAATAAAAAACAGTTATCATTAGGAGATATATTAAAAATTTAAGACTAGTCTACACGTAGATTTGTTGTTTTCAGCTCTCTTCTCGGATTTTTCAATGGTACCGTACTCAATTTCACACAAACCTGACTGTTTGCTGTTCCAGTCCATTGCATTCGCTGAGGAAATGAGAGCAAAAGTCGAAAAGAAGATTAAGCTGTATGATCATTCTTTTTTAAGCTTTGGCTTCAAAAAGTACCCAGACAGTCCGCGAGAGAGTTGCGTGCTATCAATCAATATTACCTGAAAATTGAAATAACGATATACTCATAAAATAATAACACAAAATTATATTGAAAATACTTGTCTCACACCAAAAGAAAAATTCTGTCGCTCGACTCACATTTCGCTAATCCAGTTAACATCATCATGAGGAGTTTTAATCATCTCTTGATGGTGCTAACTTCGTTAGCTATTTTTGGTTTGATGTGGAAAGTGTTTTCAATAGATTTATTTTACGTTATTTACCATAATATTCATTGAGCAATAACTTTGTGTTGTATTAGTATCATGAAATCATTTGCATAACATTGTTTTTTCATAAATTCCTGGATTTTCAGAATCAATCGAATCATATAACTTTAGTTAACAGTGTGGTCTGTTTGGTAAAAAATGAATAAATGAAAAGATGAATAGATGAATAGATAATCAAATGAAGTGTTACACAACTAGATTTTTTATTTGTTACAGAATCAAAACTTGAAAACCAGCATTCGATTCTCTTAGAAAGGCAGGTATATTATGTATTTTCTTTGTTTTTTAAAGACAGCACTTTGATTACGAAAAATACAACTAAACGTTATTCACTGACGTAATTTGAAATTGACTATTATTAAGAGTTGACTTTATTTGACCACAAATATCAATTCTCAACACATTTTCAAGTAGTAAATAATCCCAAACGTTTTTGGAACTTTTCATCAATTAAAAAGCACTCGGTCAGCAAGATTCCCCACAAAATACAGTTAAATAATCATGAAGCAAAAAATGGTCATGAGATAGCAAATTTATTTTCAAAATTCTTCAAAAGCGTTTTTGTTGATAAACAAAATGCATTTTGTCAGGACCAATTTACTGAAACAGACAATAATTCTAATTTATCACAAATTATTTTAAGCAAAAAGGAAGTAGAACAAGGCTCAGTAGAATTAGATGTTAATAAAGGCTCAGGACCTGATCAAATACCTGCAATCTTCTGCAAAAACTGTGCTCATACTTTATGTACTCCTCTAACAATTCTTTTTAATATGTTACTTTTGTGACATATTGTGGATATTTTCCTGTCAGTTGGAAAGTTGCGAGAGTAATACCCATTTTTAAAAACGGAAGGAAAGATAATATTGAAAATTATCGTCCTATAGGTAAAATATCAATAATACCAAAACTATTTGAACGCTTAATTTATACATATATATTTCATTTAAATAAAAACATTATTATACCTGAGCAACATGGCTTTTTTAAAAATCGATCTCTTGAATCGAACCTATTTTGTTTCTCTGAATTTTTACATGATAATTTGGTTAATAAAATTCAAGTTGACACTATTTACACAGATTTCAGCAAGGCCTTTGACAAAATTAGTCATAATACACTATTTCGGAGACTTGCTGAAGTCGGTGTAAGTGGTGCGATGCTAAAATGGATCGAATCATATTTAAAAAACAGAACTCAATATATCTTTATAGACGGTTATTCATCTGAACCTTATCCAACACCTTCTGGAGTGCCACAAGGGTCCCATCTAGGGCCCTTATTCTTTATTATCTATATTAATAACATTAAACAATGTTTTAAAAATGCCAAATTCTCAATGTATGCTGATGATCTGAAAATTTATCTTCAAATAACATCATTGTCAGATTGCTTGAGAATTCAGAGCGACATAAATAATTTATTTGGATTTTGTAAACAAAACGAATTATATCTCAATTTTTCCAAATGTAGTTGTATATCATTCACCCGCAACAAAAATATTCTTACATATTCATATCACATAAATAATATCTTGCTGTCACGAGTTAATACATTTAAAGATTTAGGAGTTATTTTTGACTCCAAACTTATTTTCGATAAACATATAGATTATGTAATAAATAAGAGCAGTAGAGCTCTGGGATATGTCAAGAGAAAATGTAAATTCGTCAATCAAACAAAATCAATACAAAATCTCTATGATGCTTTTGTATCAAGTAAGTTATTGTTTGCATCAACCATCTGGAGTCCACAGTATAATATATACATCGATCGATTAGAACGTATTCAAAATCGATTTTTAAAACTCGTTGCTTACAAACAAGGTATTTTAATTACTGAAAACAGTGATACTTTGCGAATTAGACGAGACCTCCAGTTAGTATCGTTGGAATATAGGCGTAACATATCAGATATTTTATTTTTACAAAAAATAATAACAAACAAAATAAATTGTCCATCGTTATTATCAATCATTTACTTGAATGTTCCGAATAGAACAATGAGAGCACATGAATTATTTAATTTACCTTTCAAGAGAACAAACTGTTCGCAGAACTCTCCTCTATGTCGATGCGTTAAATGGGGTAATTCTCTCGCAAACTACTTCGATATTTTTAATACTTCTTTGCTTACTGCCAAAAAATATTGAAAGATTATTTTCATAAATTATAATTAACACATTTCGTCAATAACTATTAATCAGTTTTTATTGTTATTGTATTTGATTTTAATTCATCCCTTACTTTAGACACTGTGTACATGTGTAGTATAGATATTACGCTAATTCAATATTGATTTAATTATGTGGATACTGTAGTGGATTTTTTTCTGTTTGTATCCCGAATATATAAATAAATGAATAAATAAAAACATTCTCCTGTATTTTTGAAATAAGGGTACTTTATTATGGAAAGATAAGGATGAATAAAGTCATGCAAACAATAACTGAAAAGACTCAAAACATTCATTGTTCTTTTAAATTACTAAATAGAAAAGTACCTTATACTATTGCATATTCAAATTATATTAGGATTACGTTGAATATCATACATACAACACATTCAATAAATTATTATTGTAGGTATATTTCACATAACATTTGTGATATTCTCTGAACTATTTTTGAAATCATATAAAATGCAAATTTCACAAAATGATAACATGATGCGATGGAATGGTATATATTTCAAAGGGAATGACAATAAAATTATTCCATCGAGATTTGAATCTTGGAAGCTTTGCTCATATAAATGAATATTTTGTAAATTATGTGAAAGTGTATTGAATGGTTCCAGAACAGAAATATTCGAAAGTTTCCTGTTCGATCGTTTTAATTTTTTTCAAATTAAACGCTTAGTATACTATTCGGGACGTAATGAAACAATTCGTTCAGACCAGTTTCAACTCCCCAACAACTACACCCTTGGATGAAACCATGAAGGGCATTGGATTATATTCGACAGTTGCTAGTGCAGGATTCTTCACTGAAGTTATTCCTTCACATGCTGTTGGCGATACAACTGCCGCAATAGATTTTCAATCATTGAAACACACTTGCCAACAGATTTCGGGCTGTTTGGCCACTCGTCAGTGCAAGGTAGTGTCTATCATCAACACAAAGTCGATTATTTCTGATAATTGAAAATCGGAGTATCATCCCTCGAACTTGGCTGAAACGAACAACAAACGACAGGTTTACCATCGCCTCATCTGCCTGTGAAGGAAGAAACCGACCGCATATTCGAAATTTGCCCAATTCCTCGTATAAGGAGAGAACACTTTACATATAGACAGTGGGCATATTCGAAGACTAGCTATAAATCAAATCATCTGATGGAATAATTCGCTCATTGTGGCAGTTGTATCGCCAACAGCATATGCAGGAATAACTTCAGTGAAGAATCCTGCACTGACACCTGTCGGATATAATCCAATGCCCTTCGTGGTGTTAGCCAGGGGATTAGTTGTTTTCTGATAGGTGTCAGTTCATTAACCTACAGTGTAGGGAGTTGAGACTGGCTTGAATTGTTCCTTTAGATGATTTGATTTATAGCCAGTCTTCAAGTATACCCACTGACTATATGTGAAAAAATAACAAAAATAGTTTCAAGGAATCACTTCACAATTCTGAACTCCTCTAGCATGGGTTCATAACATAAAATTCCAGAGCGAAATACATACATAGATAATTTTACTATTATTGAACCCCCAAAAAATAATTATAAATGAAATTTGCGAAGAATAAAAACTCACCCCACTTTGAGATATAATGGACTTCTATGAGAGGTTATAAATGAAATGATAAAAACTATCAAAAATCTACCTGAGAAAATAATCTACAAGTACTAAGAAAGTTTATTCGAATTCAGTAGTACCGAAAAAGTTTTCTATAAAAGTGCGTTGTAAAATTTCTTCAATAACATTGTGTTTCTTTTGAAAAATAATCCAATCAAACGGTCTGAAAAAACAGAGTTCTGTTTAGAATTCATTACTTGGATTTATTTCCAATTGAACGGAATAGGTATCAAATCTTCAATAGTTAGAAATATTGGCTCCAAAGAACTATATTTCGAGTATTCACTTGGTTTCAGAGATCACACTAAAACGTTACAAAAACTGATCTTTTGAATCGATTCGAAAAATGTATTTGAATTAGGACATTTCTGGGATCTATAAATTTTCTGAAACTTTGTAAGTACCTACCTAAATACAAACGTTTCAGGATTCATACTTCACATTTCAGAAACGTTTTTGACAGCGAGAAGGTTAAGAAGGTTAGTGTGACAGCGTAAAACTTTGGCTTACCTGTAACTCTGTAAAGCGTCGTATCAAAGCTGGATCAAAGATAACTCCAGGCAGATAAGGCGAGGTTTTGTAAGAAGATAGACGTATCTTTTTCACCGAAGGATTCAATCTTTTCAATAAATAAATGAGAGACCTGGAAAACAGTTCTGGAGCACAACCTATGCTGAAAGTATCGAGATTTGATAAGCATTCCTTCAGCTGGTCTACCAACTTGTGCCTCAAGTGCCAAATAGAACTGTAAATGAAAATATGGAAGTAATATGTGCTTATCAGTACAGTATTCGAATCAAAAATGATGTCATATGTCAACTGAAGAGCTCAAATAATCATTTGAAATACATGGTTATCGGAAAATTAGAAAAAAAAATTCATGAATCGAGCGTTATTCACCGTTTCGACGTCATTTGTTAGAAAACCAAGTAAATTTTCAGACAGAAGATATTTCTAAGCAGATGATATTAGGTTAGATCCAAAGTGAGTGGGTTTATTTGACCCTCCACCTCAACCCGCAAGGGTTTATTGTGGCTCACACTCGACCAAATAAACCCAACTTCTTAACGAAGCAGATTAGTTTGTATGTTGAGTGGTCTTTCAGGTCAGATGATAAGAGTACGGCTCTGCCGAACTCTAAAAACCTGATTCGGTCCCCAGCAGGACAAGCGCAAAATATGTGTTCTGCTGTTTCATCATTTTCCAAACAGAGGTGACAGACACTGTCTTCCGACAGTCCGAGTCACTGCATATGATAATTCAAATGACAGTGACCTGTAAGAAGGCCTGTTAGACATCGTAGTTCATCCCTACTGTAGTCCAATAACTGTTTGGTATCAAGCTTTGAAGGGTGAATACACCTTTGGAGTGACCCAATCGTGGAAGATTCTGCCAGAAGTCCATGAATCTTCTTGCTATCCAGGTGTTCAATGTTTGTTCGGCAAAGCCTAAAGCGATGCCAATGACAGGTTCTGGTCTGAAAAAGCTGCTCTGGATATTACTCCAATCTATTCTATTGAAAATAATGTATCCAGTTGTAAGATTCTCTAGAAATTTCTCAGTTTTTATGTTTTGACCAGTACTGATATTAGAGAGGTAGAAATTTGTTTTCAATTCCACAAAGTGACATCCGATAACCATTCCTGACCTCTTAGAGAAAAGGCAAAGTGAAGTATTGAATATTTATTCGAGTCTACTGAAACTTTCGGAAAATCGAAAAAAAAAAATACTTCACGATATTACATAAATATTTCTGCTCAAACAATAGCTAGCAAATATACAGAAACGCATTCAAAATAGTTGAAGGTACCCAAGTTGAAAGGTTGAACTGGAGCCTTTGTCGTAGAATGAATCCAAAACAAACCCATTAAAACTACAACACAGAAGATGATAATAATAATTATTATAAATGGGATTTTTTCGTTAACATAAATTGTTTATAAAAAATAAGTAGATACAAAAATCAATGAAAGGGCGAAGTTCAGTTTTACAACTCAACCTAGGGGATAGCATGTATTATATAGAAATATAAAAATAATTACCTAGTATACATTGATAAGTGATAAGTTCATGAATCTTTGTGAAACTAAGAAAAAAAACCAAAGCTATAAATTTCAAAGTAAATATTAAAAATCTATTTAGCCTAAATAAGGTGAAATACACTAAAGTGAGACAAAGGGAAAACCATATGAGCAAGGCATAACATGAATATATTATCTATCCAGAAGACTTCAGATATGTTTTCAACTTTTTCTTGAGTATGGAGTAGTGTCTAAATTCACTGGCCAGAGTATAATATTGTTTGATAGAGTTGTAAATAAAACTACGAGAAAAGCAGACTGTCGAGTGTTTTGGAATAATAACAGTGTGACGGTTTCGTGTCCTCGAATTACTCTGAGATTTGAAAGTTCTATATCTTTCATAAATATAATTTGGCTTTTTGTGAATGAGGAATTTATGCCTTTTGACAAGTAGGTGAAATTCCCAGGTTTTAGCAATTGTTAACCAACCTGACTTCTCGAACTTGGATATATGGTCGAATTTTCTCACACCATAAAAAAGACGAATGCAATTGTCTTATATTTTTTGTAAGCGACTTACATCAAATTGTATCAAAGCAGGCACGTAAATTTTATCGCAATATGCTAGATATACAATAGAACAGAATTTCAAAATTTTAGTTATATCTCCAGAACAAATAAACCAAGTCAATATTTCGGTTTCATACTAAAATACAGTATTCTCACAATTCAACTTATTTCTGAATCAGTGAACATGATTATTCACTTGAAAGCTTGGCTGTTCTAAATCAATTTGAAAATAAACTGTTCAAACTTACTCTGGTGCACTCCACAGTTCCGAACATGATTGGACTCCAGAAATAAGCGGAATGATGTTCAATGATCTCAAGTTGTTGTTGACTGCTAAATGCTGCAAAAACTTGATGCACTCTTTCAAGCAGTCTTCTGATGAAGTGTTTAAAAACACGCTTACGTTTTTTATAGTTCTTCCAAGCGTGCCACTTAGAAACCTACCACTGTCAAGTTTATCAGGTGTGAACCGGATTTCCAGGTACTCCCATAACCTGGAATAAATTGGACTTGGATAAAATTGTTTGAAAACTATCATCAACGAAAATACAAATCCTTTCAAGAAATAATGTTCGAAACCGAATTCTCCGTAGATTATTAAATCTGGCTCAGACTTTGAGCTCGCTCAATTCGTACATTTCAAATACATCGTAACAGGAATCCGCCCAAGACTCGCTTGAAGTTAGCCGTTCATGAAAAATGAGAAATGAAACTTTCTATGTATACTGAAGTTGTGTCTTATAAGGACATTTCGTTACAAATGAAAGTGATGAAAAAACATAGGAAGTTTCATTTATCTTTTTTCATGCTGATCCTACCACGAAGTAACGGCTATATCCATCAATTCATTGTTAGCCTCCCACTTTGTCGGCTGAGATCCTTCAAGTCGAACTTTTACGAACCTAACCCAGCTTTTTGGTTGGAACAACAACTGGTCCAACAACTGTTGTGTAACAAGCTTCAAAGGGTGAATAAACGCCTCAGAGTGAGCCAATCCTGGAAGATTCTGCCAGAAATCCATAAATCTTCTTGCTATCCAGGTGTGTGTTCAATGTTTGTTTGGCAAAACCTAAAGCTATGCCAATGACAGATTCTGGTCTGATGAAGCTGCTTGCAGCAGTCTCCTTTGCAAGGGAGTCAGCAGCCTCATTACCTTCCAGGCCAGTATGGCCAGGAATCCAGACCAAACACAATCTGTTAAGTCTTCCCATCGAGGAGAGTCGTTTTTGGCAATTTGCCACCAATTTAGATGTTGTTCGGTAGGAGTCAAGAGCTTCCAATGCCGCTTGATTGTCCGAGAATATTTTTATTGACTTGTATATAAGTTTGGATTCTTCCAATCTATCCGCACACAATTCAATAGCGTAAATTTCCGCTTGAAATGCAGTCACATATATGTTTGATGAAGTAAAATTTTATGAGCGGAAGCATGCAAAACATCTTGCTATATCAGAAACTGCTCAGCATTATCTCAGATAAATGTCCGTTTTTGAACCCAATACCAATCAAACAACCAGCAATAGAGCAAAACCATGGTTTTAACATGCTGGTTGCTGCGATGATATTATTAAATAGGAAACTTTTCGGTAAAAAAAAAGGAAATTTACCGATTAAAATTCTGAAGTCTTGCGGTATTATTCACGATAAAAATATATTTTTTCATGTGTGACTGTATCAAGAATGAGGTCGAGTATGTTACTAAAGTATGTGCACTTATTCTCTCTGTTTGATGAAGGGTTTAGGGAGGGTCTTCAATGTACGTTTTATTATATAAAATCAATAATTTGTGAGTATTTCTCAGTTGAAGGTGATTTCCAGTTACTGTTTATTGAAACATCATCATTGACTCATATATACCTAATACAATATCAATCACAAGGTGACAGATATTTCATCAAGATCGATTTACATTTTCATAAATCAAGCATATTTCTTCATTTGAAAATCAAATATAATATTTTTTATATTTCTATCAAGAAAATAAGTAAAATCAAAACTCAATACATAACATACAATACTTACCTGCATACCTGAATACCTGCATACAATTCTAGAGATAAATTGGGTGAAATTTGGAGATTTCTTGTCTACTATGAATGAATACAGGTACATATTGTAAGAATTATATTTTTGGGACAGATGATATGAAAGTTCAAAGTTTCCTTCAATTTTTGGGAGGTGTCCTACATGGGAATTATAAGTAAATTATGATATCAACATATTTCAGGTACTTGCTGCATTCTCTGAGAAAACTTCAATTCAACGATATCCTTTGAACATTACCGATCGGTAAATATCTGTCTAAAATACAGTTCCGTATTTTGAATTCAAAAGTTGTGGGTGTCAACTATTCAAAAATTCTTTGAACATTGCTGTAGTAAAAGGAAAATATACAGTTGAAAATTTAGAAATTTTACCCATAATTTACCTGACTGGAATTTGAATATCTCTGTATATTCAAATTACTTCATTTTATTTTTCAATGCAGAGACAAACAAATTGCTTCGAAGTAAATTAAAAATTAAAATCACCTGAAAAATAGAAATTACATATCTGAATATGACATGACATCACATTACTAAATTTGTCTATGCTTTTATACAAGAAACGCCTTCAAATTTTCCTGAGATCTGAAAACTAAGCATTCATAACGTCATATGGACAAAGATATACGAAGAGTAATTATACTATGAAATGGTCCTCACCTGGGTTGAAAATAGTTACTCCTCCAATGCCTGCAAGTAGCGGATGCGTTTAGTCCATCTTTCCTATCCAGCAAACTGAAAATTTTCGTCAGAACTACATGTGGCAATTCAGCCCAGGGTTTCAACTCTATTTCTTCCATAGGTTCATTTTTTTTGTTTTTCGAACTGTCAAGGATCTTCGCTGAATCCATTCCTAGGTAAAATAATCCATTAAATATCATTACACGCTGATATACCATACAATTCTCGATTCAAGACATACTCACCAAAGTTTTCATATTTGCCAAACTTTTGTTACTGCGATATTTTTACAAAACATCATTTGTATCTAATTAAGCTATTATTCGATTATTTTTCTCACAAAAATTTTAAGGAAATTATTTTTTATTTTCCACCGCTTAAGATTTTTAAATTTTTGGTAATAATCAAGTGGTATCAAAAATATGAATGAAATGTTTTACTTTTTATGAAAGACTTAAAAATCAACCCACGCTTTAGATACAAGTAGGATGAACATTAGTGAAATGATCTTAATTTTTCTTGGAAAATGTAAGTTACACTCCGGACTTTGATTCCATTTAAACAGACAAACTCGCAAATATGAATTTATTGAAAAACATGACGATGATAATCTTCAAGTACCAGATTAGTCAATTATCTTTCACTTCACCAATGAATTGTGACGTCGTCACTTCAAGTTTCCAGGAAAATGATATCTTGAAGACAATTTTTTGTTGGAAATGATATTTAGGAATTTCAGGATTATGTTCATTCGTCGAATGTTCACTTGTTAAATTCAGTAAAGAAAATGTAAATTCCATTGTAAATATAATAATAAATCAAGTTATTAGACTTGAAATAACTAAAAACTAATCTCTCTTAAATTCAAATATGAACTAAATGAAATTTTTCAGTACTACTTACAAATTTTTCTAATCAATAAAAAATTCACTGAAAAAGTACATCAGTTCTTGATTATTTAGTATATGAATACAAAACTCAAATATTTATAAAATAGTTCTATGTGAACTGAGTGACATGTGTAAATTTCGCTCTCAAACATAAAATTATGTGGAAAATTTTTTGCCAAAAAAATTATCCTATCAAATTTGTCTATTTCTAGTCATGTGTGTCGTAATAATTAATGAAACCATCATTACACTGATAACTACCCATGGATAGTTTTCACGGGTAGTTATCACTTATGTCATGACATTGCTAAGCAACCAACACAATAAAGTTGTTTAACATTTCAGTAATTCAATTTATTTCGAAAATGTCACTTCCTTGCTTTGGTGTTCAAAATGATGCGGCAATTGACAAAATCATTGAAGAAAATACACCAAAANGAATTGCAAAAAATTTTCTCACCGAATATCCCTCGAACATTGATAAATAACTCATAATTTTATCACAACTTCCTCAAGCACGTTATTTTAGGTAACATCCCTCCGCCTTCGGCGTCGGGATGTTACCAAATAACGTGCTTTCGAAAACTGTGATAAAATTATTTCGTTAGTTATCAATGTCCTTGGGATATTATAGCTGAAAATTATTCGTTTAATTTTGATACAAATTTTCATAATGCGACTATAGAGAAGCCTTCGAGAAATCTAACATTCGTCAGATGTCTATACTCAGTGTCGAAAGTGATTAACAATTCTCATTTCAGAATAAAACCATCCATATGAAAACTCATTTTTGAAATTTAATAAAAACTTACCCACAAATTTTCTCCTCTTGATGTTACCCTCTGCGATTTTGGTTTCGGACTTACATTCCATTTTTCACAAATTTAGGAGTATTTTTCAACCACACTGAATAGCTACAATACCCAGCAAGTAATGTCCAGTACTACAATTCCTAGAGGATTCCAGATTCATTTATACTAATTGCGTAATTCAACCATTTACCTGAATCTATGGTCTCATCGAGATTCATGGCCTTGTCTGAAGAAAACCTTTTACCCAAGGGTGTTGCTTTCTTCCTGGATAGGCTACCATGAGCGGGGTTATAAATTATTATTAATAATAAAATAGATTTTTTTTACATTTTTGGAAGTGAACACAGATTTCGTTTTTTATAATCTGGAACATATTGAGTCCGAAGCATTAGGATGTGATGATCTAAATATTACATTGATAATACTATTCCGCCGTTTTAGAGTGTCATATATAACACATATAATTAACTCATGTATTCAAAATTCATACTTTCCGAGGTTGTGGAAGTGAGCTCTCGTTAATTCTTTCCCAAAGTTCCCAAAAGTTAGTTCCCCAACAAAGTTTTCTCACGTTTCTTTGAAGGTGGTTGACAATGTTTCGTGGTGTATTTCATCAGTTCGGACTTCCATTGTCTAATATAATATAAATTGATTTGAAATTCCTGAAAAAATATTACAAAGATTAACCGAAAATAACAATTTTATTTGAACAAAAAAACTGAAATTCCAAAGAAATAACATAAAACCAAACAAAAGCCAAAAAAATAGAAATTGAAATATTAATAAAAGCTGAAAATTAAAAATTATTATTAACAGAAAATGAAAAATAAAAATTAAAAGATTCCAAACCAAGTTCTGTCACGACGTTTCGATTGTTAGTATTCACAATCATCTTCGGGTGATAACACACTTCACAATTCCGTTCTATATCAGTGTTAGCCGTACTGTCGATAGAGGGCAGTAGAGTCCCAAATAGTACTCTTTCTCATCACGGAACTATAATTACCTTCCTGTATGTGATACAGGTGTATTACATAATCACCGCGTTGACTGACGTAACGGATGATATCCTAAGGCAAAATGATGAAAGTTAGTTTGCCATCCAATATACCTAGACTATTAATAGCGATTCTGAATCACATTGGCCTTTCGATACGAGCTTGTAATTTGATAAAGTCATTCCTAATGGATAGATATCAACGGGTAGTGTATAAAAATGCGACGTTAACACGGCTAATGACGATATTTCTTTCAGAAATACAGCCAGAAATCTGGGACTTATAAATAATTGATCATGAACTTAAATTCACGAAGCACGTCACATCAAAGTTGAAAATCGGGTATGCCAGTTTGACATTGATTTATCCCCATAGAAAATTTTTTGATCAAGAACTATGTGAGTCTTTTGTTCTTTCACATATGAACCTCTGTGACAACATATATGGACCCTGTTTTGATATCATAGATATCAGGCGGTGTAGTATCACATCATCACAGTCATAAGCGCCCAGTTTAAGTGTTTAGCCATACTGGTAAACAGAACTGCAACTACGACTCTTCAAGGCGAGGCCATCAGGTTCAGGGACACCAGGTCTGCCCTCATGGTGGGGAACTATCTCCCCTTCTGTGGTAGCTCCTGATGGATAGTCTACTTGATGCCTTCGACAGAAGAAAAGTAGATCTGCAAGCTTATGCAGATGACCTTGTTCCGGCTCCGCACGGATGCAATGCTGATACTAAAAATACATATAAACGAGTGCGGTCGCTGCTAATTATAAAGTACTATAGAGTGAAGCGCAGCTTCAGACGCGCTATTTATAGGCACGCGCTGTCGTTCCTTAAGTTGGTACCTCCGCAATAGGACATGCCCCTTAATTGTGGAATTGGCCGCGGTGGTAGTGCGCCCGACTCACGATCGGAAGGCCGTGGGTTCGATTCCCGCCTTGACCAGATATTTTGCTCGAGAGATTCATCTGGTTGAAGCTGGGATGATTCTGCAACCGTGTTAGGAATCACACGTTAAAAGGTAAGACCTCGTCAGTCCTTAGCTCGCACAAGTTTCTCAACTTCTGAGAGTTGTCGTTTGTATCGGGGCGACAGCTAATTAACGGAAAAACAGATTTAAAACATATTCAAACAGATTTAAAACATATTTTCAATCTGTAATATCTTCGAAAATATTTATTTAAATTACATGCTGTAGAAAGCCGTATTGATGTATATTAAATGAACAATGTACTTAAAGTACTCAATTGGATAAGGATCAATGCTGTATTGCTAAAAATTGCTTGCTTGATAAACAAGTTATTGATGAAAAATAGTTATTGTGAGTTATACCTCAGAGACAGACATATACCACCGCGGACTTTTTGTAGAAATTTTTAAGGTGTAGGTAGGTAGGTCTAAAGTAAGTGAGTCTATTCGACCCTCCACCGCAACCCATAAGGGTTTATTGTGGTACATACCTATTCACACTCGGCCAAATAAACCCAGCTTTTCAACGAAGCCGATTAGTTTGTAAGGTGAGTGAGTTGTCTTTCAGGTCAGATGGTAAGAGTACGAAAGTAGTTGTCTAAGGCCGCTTGAGGACTTCCCCCCACCATTTGACCTTGTCCTTGAATTACGTCATATGATTTTCAGTTACGTGTCGGACGATATGACCTTGAACATGGGTGTCGACCTTGAGATTTGAGTCTTTTCCTCAATATGTGACTTTGAAGTTTGGCCTTGAAAGATACCTCACGATCTTGCATTATACACATTCAATATGACCATGCGGTTCGACCTTGAGATTTATCCTTGCTCAATACGTGACCTCGATGTTTGACCTTGTATTATGTCACATCATATATCTTCGAGGCATGGCCCTGGACTTGTGCTTTGACCTTGAGATATAACTGTCATCGATGCATAACCTTGAACCCCTTCCTCTTTTCGAGGATGATTTCCTATATAAGCTTAGTGTATCATATATTCTCACTCAGTTTAGACTACCTAACGTATTTGAATAGTTAGTGAGTATTTGTTGAGTTGTGTTGACGACAACAGCTAGTATTTACCAATCCAAGAAGTGAACATCATCATCACAAAGGTGAACATAGTTTATATTTTTGAACCGTAATTTCACTATATTTATGAATATGGATAATTTGAAATTTGACATTGGAAAAATAAGTTTTGCTATAATTTAACAAAGTGAAGCTTTAGAGAAGAAACCTATAACCGCCCTATTGATAGACAATATAAAATAGAAAAAATGTCAATGTATTCCACACGATATGGTAAATCCATTCAAGTAGTTTTACTGGATGAGGAAAGTAATACTCCTTTTAAAGCATGGCTTCCAAAACGTGTCACAGAGCAATTCACAGAAGACTTCATTCGTGAAGTGAATTCATCCATTGATGTGAAGTTAGCCACAGTTTTCTGGCCACACTTTCTGACGTAGGGAAAATTTTATGTGGGATAGAGGAGCAAACGCAAGCGGTGTTGTCAGACTTTCTACTTTCTCAGTTACTGATGATTGAAGTCCTTCCGGTATGTTACATTATCCTACGGGGACATCATATGTTTGTTCTATACAATGCTCAACATAAAGTCATACTCTAACTACAATAAATCCTGTAATCCACCCAAAATATTTCGAATGTCAAATATTCTTATATTCCACAAAAAGGAAGACATACAAAAGATTATATATATACCGGGTCAAAACAATTTGTTTGACCGCAATAGGCGAGGAAAAATAATTTCTCGACGCGATCATCACTAAACTATCAGAAATATTTCGAGTGCTAAAAATTCTTGAAATTCACAAAAATAAAGACATACAGATTAAATTATATACAGGGTCTAAACAATTTGTTTGGCCGTAATAGGTGAGGAAAAAATAATGTCTGAGAAAACTTCAAGCAAAGTATCCAAAATATTTTGAGTGCCAAAAATTAGTAGACTTTGTAGGAAAGAAGATATAGAGAAAGTCATATATACAAAGTCAAATCAATTAGTTTGGCCGTAATAAGCGAAAAGAAAAATAATGTCTGACAAAACTTCAAGTAAAGTACCCGAAATATTCCGAGTGCCAAAAATAAGTAGCCTTCGTAGGAAAGGAGACATATGGGAAATCCTATATACAAGGTCGAATCAATTTGTTTGGCCGTAATAAGCGAAGAGAAAAATAATGTCTGACAAAACTTCAAGCAAAGTACCCGAAATATTCCGAGTGCCAAAAATAAATAGCCTTCGTAGGAAAGGAAACATATGGGAAATCCTATATACAGGGTCAAATCAATTTGTTCGGCCGTAATAAGCAGAGAAAAAAATATGTCCGACAACATTTCAAGTAAAATTCTTGAAATATTTCGAGTTTCAAAAACTATTGAGCTATCGATAGGAAAATTAAATAAATCCTCGTACTATAATTACCCGAAAACTGAAAGCGTTGCCATGAAACAAAAAATACCACTGAAAAAACCATGAGAAATAACGAATAATTCCGTTATACAATCTTTTTGGACCCCCGTTGGTATATCGATAGGAAAATGAAATATATCCTCGTACTATAAATACTCGAATATTGAAAGCGTTGCCACAAAACAAAAAATACTATTGAGAAGACCATTAAAAATAACGAATAATTCCGTTATCTAAGCCTTTTGGACCCCCGTCGGTGTATCGATAGAAAAATGAAATATATCCTCGTACTATAATTACTCGAAAACTGAAAGCGTTGCCACAAAACAAAAAATACTATTGAGAAGACCATTAAAAATAACGAATAATTCTGTTATCCAATCCTTTTGGACCCCCGTCGGTATATCGACAGAAAAATTAAATATATCTTCGTACTGTGATTACTCAAAAACCGAAAGCGTTCGTTGCCACAAAACAAAAAATACTATTGAGAAGATCATAAGATATAACGAATAATTCCGTTATCCAATCCTTTTGAACCTTTGTCGGTATATCGACAGAAAAATTAAATATATCCTCGTACTATAATTACTCGAAAACTGAAAGCGTTGCCACAAAACAAAAAATACTATTGAGAAGACCATAAGAAATAACGAATACATTCGTTATCCAATCCTTTTGGACCCCCGTCGGTATATCGACAGAAAAATTAAATATATCCTCGTACTATAATTACTCGAAAAATGAAAGCGTCGCCACAAAACAAAAAATACTATTGGAAAGACCATGAAAAATAACGAATAATTTTGTTATCCGGTCCTTTTGGACCCCCGTCGGTATATCGATAGAAAAATGAA
This sequence comes from Leptinotarsa decemlineata, assembly GCF_000500325.1. Taxonomy (NCBI): domain Eukaryota; kingdom Metazoa; phylum Arthropoda; class Insecta; order Coleoptera; family Chrysomelidae; genus Leptinotarsa; species Leptinotarsa decemlineata. Next base: position 40,642 of record NW_019291874.1, on the reverse strand, counting down.
ATATATTCTCGTACTGTGATTACTCGAAAACTGAAAGCAATGCCAAGAAACAAACAATATCCTCGTAATTTTATTAAAAAACCCATACAGTAATAGGATTTTTCCGGAGCCCCATCAGGACGCGGAAAAATAAAATAAATTTTTCCGTGGACATACTTTTTCAGGAATGTCGAGAAAAATGAAATATATTCTCGTACTATAAATACTCGAAAATTGAAAGCGTTGCCACAAAACAAAAAATACTATTGTGAAGACCATTAATAATAACGAATAATTCCGTTATCCCATCCTTTTGGACCCCTGTCGGTATATCGACAGAAAAATTAAATATATCTTCGTACTGTGATTACTCGAAAACTGAAAGCGTTGCCACAAAACAAAATATACTATTGAGAAGATCATAAGATATAACGAATAATTCCGTTATCCAATCCTTTTGGACCTTTGTCGGTATATCGACAGAAAAATGAAATATATCCTCGTACTATAATTACTCCAAAACTGAAAGCGTTGCCACGAAACAAAAAATACTACTGAAAAGACCATAAAAATAACGAATAATTCCGTTATTCCTTTTGGACCCCCTTCGGAATATCGATAGAAAAATGAAATATATCCTCGTACTATAATTACTCGAAAACTGAAAGCGTTGCCACAAAACAAAAAATACTATTGAGAAGACCATAAGAAATAACGAATGATTCCGTTATCCAATCCTTTTGGACCCCCGTCGGTATATCGATAGAAAAATGAAATATATTCTCGTACTATNCCGAAATATTTCGAGTGCCAAAAATTAGTAGGCTTTGTAGGAAAGAAGATATATAGAAAGTCATATAATAAGCGAAGAAAAAAATTATGTCCGACAACATTTCAAGTAAAATTCTCGAAATATTTCGAGTTTCAAAAACTATTGAGCTATCGATAGAAAAATTAAATATATCCTCGTACTATAATTATACGATTGTATATATAATATACAATCCTTCTGGACCCCCGTCGGTATATCGATAGAAAAATGAAATATATTCTCGTACTATAATAACTCGAAAACTGAAGGCGTTGCCACAAAACAAAAAATCTAATCCTTTTGGACCCCCGTCGGTATATCGATAGGAAAAATGAAATATATTCTCGTACTATAATTACTCGAAAACTGAAGGCGTTGCCACAAAACAAAAAATACTCTTGAAAAGACCATAAGAAATAACGAATAATTCCGTTTTACAATCCTTTTGAACCCCCGTCGGTATATCGATAGAAAAATCAACGCCTCTTTCTATCGTGAGCATGATTTTCGGTTTGAAGCAAATAACTATATATTTTTCCAAATTTATCCTGACGTGTAAATCTCCTGAAATCTTGGGTTTTCTCGAACATATTCTAAAATTTGTATGTCTATCTCTATATTCCCTCTTTTTCTCGGTACATGTGTTTCATTTACCCTCCCGGTTCTATTGAATAACGTATTGATCCTAGAGATACTTGTATGGTAAATTGGTTCACGACTNTGTTGATCAATGAATTGCATTCCATATATCAACAGAATATATTTCAAAACCCTTCGGATATCATGGAAGTGAGCACTTACCAGTTTGAACATTTTTGGATAGTTGTTGAGGAATGAGTTCTGCAACTTATAATTCAATCAACTGTGTGCTGTGGAATATATACTTTTGAAATGATGACGTTCCATTCTAAGTGGGGTTGCTTTAAATGGCTCAATGTCGAGGTTGAATCGTGATATTGTCTTACACGCATACGCATTACTTGATTAGGATTCAAGAATGCACTTGCTGAAATAAGTACTTGGAAAATATCTAATTGATATTCCGCATCACTTTCATTTTATTGGTAAATTGGAAATGGTTAGATCGGACACAAGTTTCCAAAAGGAATTTTCAGCGATGTCGCACTGAAAATATTTAGTTCACGCAATACATAGAATTCATTCAACCTCTATGGTGGATTATACGACAACGTGTGTTTTGATTCAGTTTATATCATTTATTTTTCCTCCGTGAAAGAAATTCAATCAAATTGAACTTTCTTATAACTGAGAGGAGTTACTGCATGGATTATATTTGTACTCATTTGAACAATGCATCAAAAGTGAAATCGTAATCGTAACATTGGCAAGACAATTCAAACCTGTCTCATTGAACGAATTAGGGGTTTTCCTGAACAAAATTTCCTGATTTTTTGATAGCTTGGAGATTCCTTTCTTCAGAAAGCAATTGTGTAGCAATTGAAAGTAATGAAAATCTACAAATACTATCTGAAAGATGAATGGAACTAATCAGCGACAGCTGAAAAACGGAAAAACAGATTTTGACAGATTTTAATATTAAGAGTGAAGAAACCTGAAGAGAGCAAGCCTGAAGAATAAAAGTGGTAGCTTCTCCCCCCTACATAGACGCTATCTATGAGATGTACAGAAGACTCAATCCTCGAATATCAAGGATGAACAAATCCATTAAGTTATTTTGTAGTGATAGCTTTTTTTCAAAGTGAAAACATAAGCACTACAGGAAAATCCTTGAGGCGTTCCAAAAGCAGTGCCTGTGTTACGGGGGCAATTCCAATATGAACCTTCATCTACAATGAGATGAAAATGATTCTATAAATATCCGACATTATGCTGCATTATTGTTTCTTGACCAAAACCAGCCCGCTCACTCAGTGGTGTGGGCGTGGGAACTCAAAAGAAAAGAAATGTTATATAAAATAAAGGGGCGCCACCCGTTTAATACGGTTTTGTGTCGCCAAGAAACTTACTTAAACGGGAAAGAAATATAATCGACAATTATAAATAACAACCGTAACCTATTTGAAAAAAACTTAATATTTGCTGGAAGGATTCGAGGAAACGAGAGACGACACTTGACCGTTTCTCTGTCTTTGTTGAATTCGCACCTTTCATTCGAAGGAATAGGGTAGGCGTAGCGCGGGCATAGATTGTATTCGATAGTTCGCACGGAGACCGATGAATAATATACCGGGAGATTTATAATTATATTTTTGAAAAAGAAATTATTGAATGATAGAGAAATTTCATTAACTTCAGTTATCAACGTTAGGAAATAAGTTGCTTGTTATTAGGAATTCAACTATAATAAGACTACTGGGAAAATGAACTGTAACACCTGTGCGGAAGTAGCGAGTCACATTGGATTTGAAGCGCTGGAGATTAAATACATTTGGAAGAATCTTCTCAGGAAGTTTATTCCACAGAAACGCAGTTCTCCAAGCAATTGAATCAAATATGCAAAATCAATTGAACACTTTCAGTGAAAGTATCTATAGAAGATAAACGAATCCCCAACCTTTCTTCGATGTCCCACACTATCAAGTTTGCAATTGATGTTTGCATCTCCAATCAGGTGAATGGTTTTTTTCTGGATGAAATGCAGCAGCTTCAGGATATACTAGTAGGGCAGAGTTTCATACAAAAAAAACAAAACTCCAGAGAAGGTCTGATCTTTGCTATATAAAGCATCTAAAGTTGCTGAAAGGTTTTCAGTTTTCTGGTTTGAGACAGTGTTTCACGCTTTGAGAGGCAGCTTTCGTAATTCCAGCGACTTGATTGTGCTGAGACAATTGGTGTCCATTTCAACCCCCAACAAAGTTACCGAAGCAGAAAGCGGAATTGTTCGTCCTGCCATTATCATATCTGGTTCGGAGACATCTTCTGAAAGGAAATCAATGCCTGGGTTTTCGTGGCATTGAACTGAACCTGGTTACCTCTACTCCAATTTGAAATCATTTCTAGATCCTCATCAAGATATGCAACCTTCTGCTGCCGGTGAAGATGTGCATCCGCAGCCGAAGTCCTGCAATCCAAATGGAATGACGAGACAAGTGTGATGAAGTGAAAACCCATCTGCAGTGAAACATAGTGACGATATTTCGTTTGATGGTAAATGTTGAAGCTTGGCTTTCACCTTGGGGAGACTCGTTTATGTTTGATATTCAGCAATTAGGTATTCTATTTATCCCATAGATGGCGTCTTCGTAGGTGAAAAAGCCATCACCCTTACTTCTTAGGCTTGTTCTTTCCGAAACAGTTCAGTGGTTTTGCTCAGCAAAACTGATGAAACCAGGTGGGAAAAAACAGCACTGCCTGGTATTAGATCACAAATCTATCAAGTTACCCTGCATTGGAAGCTGCAGTAGAAAACAGAGGACGAATCTCAATAGCGGTTGATGTCGTAGCTTGGCCTTACAACTGAGCGTCTTAGAGCCCCGTTCATCCTTGATATTTGAGAACCAACTCCTCTGGTGATCTCATAAATGGAGTATGTACAGGACAGCCTAGCACCACTGATGAGACGTGTAAGGTCGAAACAGTGCTATCTGGAATTGAATCACAAATCCATACTCAACAGTCCTCAATAGACTTAATGGACAACATAATCTATGGGATCGTTCGGTAGCTGGTCCGTTCGACGTGGGAGCTTTGTTCACCCACTCAAATTGACCGCCGTATCGGTCGGTGGTTCAAGCCGCAGGCTAAACAATCGATTTCTACTTGCTATCGTCAAACCCGTGTTAAGAATCACACGTTAAAAGGTAAAACCTCGTTAGTCCTCAGCTCGTACAAATTTCGACTTCTGAGGGTTGTCGTTCGTAGGGGTGCGACAGCTGGTTAACGGAAAAACATATTTTTTTCGAACAGGAGACTAATATCACGAATACTAATGATACTCGCAGTGTGAGTCTTCTTTCAATCTCATATGGTATCGTCTCTTTCTGTTTTTGGTTTTTTCTAGCACCATTCATGAGAATTACGATAGGCCGAAACAACGTTCCTGAAAACAGTAGCAAGAAAGACACGAACATATAAGAAAATAAAAAAATTTCGAAGCAACCCTGTCCAGAGATGTATCACAAGTGCTTTGATATCAGTATCTGGTTTCAAAAAGTGACTGTTGCTGTTGATTTCGTGAAAATTGTCATAGTTTTAATGATTCGTAATGGTTGTGGTTATTGTTTGTTTTCTATAGATTTTTCCGATTGGCAAATTCCCAAAATGTTCTGATGAAAAAAAAAGTGTTCCCAAAATTTTGTGTTGTGATATAATCCAGTTCGGTCGGTAGCCAAGCGGTTCGGCGTGGGTGCTTTGTTCACTCACTCGAATTGACTGCCGTGTTGGTCGGTGGTTCAGGCCCTAGTCTGAACGATTATGTGTTTTTTTAAAAACACTCATTTCAGAATGATCTGTACATTCAATTCCATAAAAGGACAAAATGATCAATTAAACGATTTTCCATCATGTTCAGAAATTCCACTGAACATTTGCATTTGTTGACCATTTGGATGAGTTACAGAACGATTTTCTCCCGCCTAGATATTAATAAAACATCGAATAACTATGACAGTCATTTTGGAAGTGACATCGAGTTTCATTCTATTTCCATGGCCTCCCAATGCAATGCGCGTGTTTCATGATTTTTTGTTTACATTTCATTTGGTAGTAATTTCAAATTGAATAATAGTGTACTTTGTTTCAGCACTCTAAATAGCGTTGTTTTTTTGGTAATTAATAATTAATCAATTGATTTTCTAGGCCCGTCACGTGTACTCAAAAACCATGGTTCTAAATAGAATTTAACGGACTATATTTTTAAATGGTTCTGGAAAGCTTATGAACACCCTAATAAAATAAATCAAATATACATTCATGCCACCTACTGAATGTTAGAAATTCAACGTTATATATTAGCCATATTGCTATCTTTCTTGAATGAATGAGACAATGTTCTCTTTCTAATGTTTCATAACTTCGTATTCTTGTTAAAATAATTGACATTTGGCAACACCGCTGTAGACACGATCAATTTTATTGGTCAACAGACACGCGGCCAATTTAAACTCTTGCTTCTCGAATTTTTTTTTTCTGCAAATATATAGAGATTTTGGGACCGATTACCCTCGATAAGTATAATATACCCCTAACTCGATCAGTCTATAAACAAATCAGTATCATTTTCAATAGCATGAAACAAGTCCATTGTCGCTGGGTATGGTAAAATCATCATTGATTCATTCAAAAATTAGTTACTTGGGGTATTGGTTCAGAAACATATACTAGTCGTGATGAAATGCAAGAACCAACAATTTTGAAAAAAATGTTGTGAATATTTAGTCTGCACCTAAAATATAATAATGATAATAGCTTAGTATATAAAAGCGCTATCTATATAAATTTGCAGACCCAATTAATATGTGAAAAAAGTAGGTAAGAATTATCAGATGAATAAATGAATGAGAAAAATGAACAGTTCAATTTCCATAACCTTGGGCATTTAGATCGGTTATTAGATTAATTGAAAATGCACATTCCAGTTGAACTCAACTTCTTTCGAAAACAAATACATTTTTCGTACACAATTGTCAGTTGTCTTTCTACGCAGATGACTTTGCCTCAATAGCAAATTTAATTTTCTTAATGTGTGAAATAAGTTGCGAAACAAATGGTAATCATATACATGGACATATACATGAAACTGATCAAACTTTGTAGTTTGTTTCTCCCTGCATCGAGTTCTTCGACAATATTTCTATAGATGACATATTGTCGCCATATTGATTTTGAAGAAGATTCTATGCCGCTATAGAAATGGCTACTTACGTTATATCGTTAAAAGATAAATTCATATTCGATTAAATGGCAATAAAGGGTTCTATTCAAAATTCTTCACTTGAGTTGATTTTTGGATAACCTTGTCTAGATTTTCGGATAACCCTGTATAGCTTTTCGAGTGCTTTTTCATTGAAAGTATCGGCTTCGACAAACTATACATTCACTTCATACTCAACAGTTTTCACCTCGTTAACAATTGAATGGCACTTTGTCAAATGATTTCGTTGTCACCCGGTATACGTCGTCCTGGTTTTTTAAGGAAATTTATAATTCAGATTTGAATAAATTATGTCAAAGCAACATGTTTATTTCCATGTATTGACAGACATTTCACAAATGAATTCACAAAACTACGTAAGATCCAGTATAGGGGGAATAGGCCGTGTATCCAGCAGAATACACAGAGGGAGCCACATAACCAGCATATGCCAAAGGAGCAGAATAGGCAGATGTGTAGGCAACTGGAGCGGCTACAACAGGGGCAGTGTAGGCAGCAGCAAGCAGACTAGGGTCAGGAGATGCTTTAGGATCAGCTTTGGCTTCAGGTGCAGGAGAAGCCACAGTGATGGCAAGAAGAGCGGCGAAAGTAAGCTAGAAAAAATGTCAAATGAATAAAAAAAGTAATGTGGAATACACATTTCAAAATATGTTATTTCCTAATATCAAATGACTTCACTGATATGTTGATTGATATTACAGAAATCCATGAAATATATTCCAAAATTATCAGAATATTATGAAGATGCGCACTTACCAACTTGAACATTTTTTATTTTCTATTAAGGAAAGAGTTATGCAACTTATAATTTTGTCAAATGGGTGTTCCTATATATATCATTGAAATAGTGACGTTTAAATTCTCAGTGGGGCTGATTTCAATGATTCAATGTCGAGGTTGAATTGTCTAACATACGCACGCATTACTTGATTGAGATTCAAGAATGCACCTGCTGGAATAATTACATGAAACATATCTGATTATTATTCTGCGTCACATTCATTTTATTGTTTTGATGAAAATGGTTAGACTAGACTCAAGTTTCCAGAAGGAATTTTCTCAGGAATCGCACTGGAAATATGAAGTTCACGATATTCATGAAATTCATCCCAACCTTTATGGTGAACTGTACGATGAGGTGAGCTGTGATTCAAATCTTTTTTCCTTCCTGATACGGTTTTTGTGAATGGAATTGAATCACTTCCAATTCTCTCCACAATGAGAGATCATATCAAACACAATAAAAAAGTCACTACATGAATAACATTCGTACTTGTTAGGATAATGCCCCAAAAATGATCATGGGATCACTTTCTTTAGAGAGCAATTAAGCAACTAGTATTTTAATGAGATGAATGAAAATACTTTCGTCTGATTACCACTAGTTGACTTTATTTATATGACCGGTTTCGAGTTTGACCTCATTATCTGGAAATCTGAAGGAGGAAAAAAATAATTTCTCGACTCGACTATTAGTAAACTATCAAAGAAACAACTTAATTTTAAAGCCTGCTATGAAAAATATTGCCTGGCTTATTGATCAATCATATGAATATGCCGTATGAAATGAAATCTTGAGAATTTTGTCAAAATCTGTCACCGGGTTGAGACAAATGTTTGCAAAATGCATATATAGGGATATTTTTTCAATAGTTGATTGACTATTAATTATACCAAAATATCAAACGATATGGATAAAACTTTTTATTTTTGTTTGATGATGTTATGATGATGAAACTTGTACTTGATTATTTCATGCGTTTTTCATGTCAATGGCTACTATACTTTTCCTTTGATGTCTACAGTTTGCTATACAGGTTCCTTCAAGAAATTATGAATTTGGGAATTTCTCATCATATAAGTAACGCACTGTATGAGATATTGGGCTGAAACTTGGTATATAGGGGTTTGAAATATGACCGAATCGAATGGGCTATCCACTTTTTTGATAAAAAAATGCCTAATGGCAATTCTCGAAATTTCGGCCCATTGAGCAGGGCATAGTAGGCCCTGAAAATAACATCTTTGAAAAGAGCTCGTCGAGTAATATAATTTGAAATTTTCCAAAATCGGTTCATGGGTTCCAAAATAACAGGGTGTTTTGGTTTGAAATCGCACAAACTGTATACTTTAGAACAATAATGAGAACGTAATCATTTGTCGAATCCACTTCAAATAATCCAGTTGTCTCCGCATATTTGATTCTATTGTTCTCGAGAAGCAATGTGGAATGAACAGAAGCACTGTCGTATTGAAACCACATTCTGATTTGGATATTCAGAGATAAATATCTCTTTTCATTCGTGCAATAGTTTTCGCAAGGACGATTTTTTATTATGCCCCAAAAATTCACAGAAAATTACTGTTTGTTGCCAATTTGAATGAGTTGTTTATATGCCCATATCTATGAATTCAGTTTCATCAGTGAATAACGTTTTTTTGGTGAATTTTGAAATTTTTCTCGGATTATTTAAAAACCATCGGGAGAATTCAACTTGATTCGAATTAATTTCTGATCTCAGTGACTTGAAATATTTCTTTTAATTGATATAGATAAAAGAAACAGATACTGAAAATCTATTAGTTTCAGACTAACTTGTTATGCTTCATTTATGAGAGAGAGAGATTTATGAGGGACAACCTGTATATACATTTCGATAGTTCAATTGAAATGCAAACGGTGCAAAGCTTCAGTGAACGAACATCAAGCAGAGGAAAGAGTCGGTGCTATTTGATAAAATAAATTTCACACTACGTGTACCTATTTAACTTAAAAGGCCTAAAAAAATCTGAGGTAAATGATTCAAGATATTACAATTTCTAGTTCTTTGCGGTAGATTTGTAGAAACGATGTTCTCGTGTCAGGCCTAAAAGANCTGGGATCAGCTTTTGGATCAGCTTTCGGGTCAGCCTTTGCTTCAGGTGCCGGAGAAGCCACAGCAACGGCGAGGATAGCGGCAAAAATACACTAAAAAATATTATTTTCTGAATTGTGATCCATAATAACCAGTTGTATTTCATAAAACAGTTTTTGATTCATTGGCTACCAAGAAACAAATTTTTCTTGAAAATTGATACTCACCAACTTGAACATTTTTATCCTTGATGAAAGGTACTCGACTTATGATTCTCAAATAACTGGTGTAGTATTTATATTAGTGACTTTTTCTTTGAAAGTGGGGAGATCAGTTGTCTGCTTCATCGTGATATTGAGAAATACGCACACGCATTACTTGATAAGTAATCAAGTATGCACTCGATGGAATGTAAGTCATGACATGAATCTAATTTATATTCATCATCGATTGAAATTCATTTACTTCAGTTTTTTTTGTAAAATGATATTAGAACAATTCCCACTGTTACATGTAATTGTTCTTGAATAATTCTCATGACCTTGATCCAATAAAGGCCTGAGGCCAAAATATCTGAATATGCCAGCGGCATACAAATGACAATGATTTCGTTGATCATGTAAACGTATGGACCTCAAGTAACGGTTTGTTGCAATAAGTTCCACTACTGACAAAAACAAGTGACCTTTGTACACTTTTACGATATAAAAACTGATTGATTTGAAACGGAAAGCATCAGTTGAAAAAACTGTTCTACAGACAACCTCAAAAATGTACAAGTTGGTGAGTTCTGAATTTCGAAATTTTATCTTTTGGTATATTGTTTTCACATAATTTGAAACTACTCGTAGTTAGTTCATCTCGTCTTCAATTCATCGACTTTTTTATTGTAGTTATTCACATTCACAATCTTGGGGTTTAGGTAGTAGATCTGCAAGCTCATGCAGATGACCTTGTCATCTTGGCAAGGTCCACTTCAGAAAGGGTAGCTTGTAATATCCTCCAAAGCACGTTGGACGATGTATGAGGGTGCAGATGTCTGTCAACCCCAGCAAAACTGTGATAATCCCATTCACTTGGAGGAAAAAATTAGACGATTTAATGCCACTTTACCTCAATGGTGAGGTCATTTCATTTGAAATGGAGGTGAAACATGTTAGCATTGGCCTTCATAAAAAACTCACTTGGAACCGTCACTTGGAAAAAGTTTTACACAAAGCCAGACTGTCCCTATGGACATGTCGAAGGGTTTGTGTTGAAATTTGGGGTTAAGGCCCCAAACAGATTCATTGGATACATGTGATGATTTTCAGACCAATGATCACTTGTGGAGCAATTGCCTGGTGGCCGAACGCTTCAATGAAAACGGCTCAGGCGAAGCTTTTTGGCTTATTCCACATTTTTCTGGAGAGAGAGGCTAGATTGACTGCATATAGACTTGTGTACATTGAAAATTGCACATACCAATTTAATGCAGAGTACAACCAGGGCCGTAGCGGAAAGAAAATCCAGGGGGGGAGGGAATCCAACCCCGCCAGCAAAATTTCCCAACTTTCGAAAAAATGAAAGCCGAGGGATTGGTTACTACTATAATATATTAATTTTCTCACTTAGCTATCCAAAGATCGGCTGAATGCTTATGCCCGTTAGGGTATGCACAAACAAAAATAAATTTTGGTAATTATAAAAATAGTAATGGGAATTATTCTACTTTGGACCAAGGTCCTTGGTCTTCCACCATATCCACAATGTATGAATGAAAGGAAACAACACTTAAATAATATTGTGCTTATTGTTTTCTACTATCATTTTTTTTTTCCTCACGGCCCGAAATTTCCCGACTTTTCCAAGCCGAAAAAACAGCAAAAAGTTGAGAATTTTGTAAAATAGTCACTTCAAAATTTGTGGACTGTTCAGGACTGTTCTTTTACTTGGGAGAAATTTAGAAATTTAACTTTTTTGAAGTTTTCAAACAACTCAGAATTCCAACCTTCTCGTGGTTCTTTCCCTTTTCTTATTACCTCTCCCTTTCTTCATTCATTTTTTTACTATTTTTCCCAACTTTTTCCCAGCTTTTCCCCAAGTCGAAAAAGCAGGGGGGGTGGCACACCCCATCCCCCTTATGGCGACGGCCCTGAGTATAACAGACTGCTGGTTTTCACTGGAAGTCACAGAATTTTGGCAATGATCTCCGGATTTACGCCTCCAACTATCAACTACGAACCGCCTTATGAAGTACTGTTCCCGAGGAGAGAAAACTGGATCCTCCGGGAGAAGGAAATTATAAAAGCGGATAGCTGTTGGTTCACAGATGGATCAAAAACACCTTCAGGCTATGGTGCGGATGTTTTGAGTCGCATATCACTGCCTAGGAACCTATGCGACTGTATTTCAAGCGAAAATTTACGCTACTGACTTGTGTGCGGGAGATTGAAAGAATGCAACCTTATTCACGAGTCAATAAAAATATCGTCAGAGAGTAAGGCGGCGTTGGAAGCTTTTGGCTCCTACCAAACAACGCCTAAATTGGTAGCAATGTGCCAGAAATCAGTCTAATCTATAGGAAGACTTGACAGATTGTCTCTGGTCTGGATTCCTATCCATACTGGCCTGGATGGCAATGAGGCTGCTGAGTCCCTTGCAAAGACAGGTGCTGCAATCAGCTTCATTGGACCAGACCTGCCATTGGCAACGCTTTAGGCTTTGCCAACATTGAACACTTGAATGGCAAGCAGATTTATGAACTTTTGGCAGAATCTTCCAGGATTGATATCAAACAGTTGTTGGACTGCAGTAGGGATAAACTACCTTGTCTAACAGACCTTCTCATGTGTTTCTGTCATTTGAATCATCATATGTAGACTCGGACTGTCGGAAGACAGTGTATGCCTCTGTCTGGAAAAAATGGAACAGCAGAGTACATTATTTGTGCCCGCCCTGCTGGTAACCGAATCAAGTTTCCAGAATTTGGCGAAGCTGTACTCTCACTATCTGATCTGAGAGATCACTCACCATATAAACTAATCGGCTTCGTCAAGAAGATGGGTTTATTTGGCCGAGTGTGAATAGATGTGAGCCACAATAAACCCTTGCGAGTTGCGGTGGACGGTCGAATAGACCCACTCACTTTTGACCCAACCTAGGTTATGAGTAACAGCTCGTTGCATTTATGTATATGATGAATAACCATAGAATCAGATGTACATGTATGTATATTTTATATACATTGAACTCTTTCCAAACTATTGTGCACATCAAAAAAATACAGAATTCCATTTTTCATTGAATTTACCATCATATTCATTGATTTTTCTTGTGCGTTGAAGAGAAACTGAATTTAAAAAGATCATATAATCCTCATGGAATCGTGAAAATATTTAGTAAAGAATAATTTTAAATTTTTCAATATGTATATCCTTTTGGTGTTTCTTTTGAATCACTTATCGTCTGACTCATCCACTACATTTAACTATATCCTCAAGTTGAGTGATAATACGTGGAAATAAGTTCGAGTGACTGGACTGGTGAATCAATAATACAATATGATTTTTTTCTAGTGTGTTTTCGTTGCCGTATTGGCCATTACTGCAGCAGTTCCTACACCTGAAGCCAAAGCCGATCCAAAAGCATCTCCTAATCCTAGTCTGATTGCGGCTGCTTACAGGACCCCTGTTGTTGCTGCTCCTGTTGCTTACACTTCGGCCTATTCAGCTCCACTGGCTTATGCTAGTTATGTGGCTCCCTCTGTATATTCCGCTGGTTATACAGCTTACTCACCATATGCGTCATCTTACGTTGTAGTGTAAAATGCTCTTCGTACTTCAAAGCTGATCGTGAATTTTTATTTATTTCAATAAAAATGTTGTTGAATTGTATTGGTTTCTTCCTATTTTGACGAAGAAATATAGTTTTGAAATGTATTCCTGATGAAATAGCAGTGCTTTCAGACAGTCCACTCATAATAAGTTTCTATCGTTGTTCATGAAATATAAACGAGTGGGGTGAGGTAGACCGAGGATAAAAGTTCCAAGAGTAAAAAGTGATAATAGCCGCTAGTTTCTTTGAAGTCAATGTAAAATGAAGCAGTGACCCCAAGATATCACGTTTGGTCAAATTGAACGTCCCTGCATGAAGTGATTTTACATTCATTTGCAATTCCAATACTAAACATAGACAACCCTGATTTCAACCGAAAACATTCAAAAAATACTGGCAACCTCACGTTTTTGAAAGGAAATAGTTGATCTCGGTTCCAGCATCACAGAAAGAGAGGATATATTTTGAAAATTATTTCAAAAAATCTACTTATGGTGTATACATTAACGAACATTTGACATGAGATAATGGACGAGATGATTAGTAGCGAAAACAAGGTTGACTTCCATACGTTTTATTTAGCAGATGCTTCTTGTATACATGTTGTGTGTGAATTACCCATGATAGAGAGTGATACGATATGAAGAAAGGGATAAAATACCTCTGGAACTAATATTCAAATTGTGCAAGTCGCAATGAAATTTGATTATGTTGAATGGGTATGGTAAACACCTATGAATAAAATCTTATGAGAAAAAAGTGTTGCGGAGTGCAGAGTTGAGATCTCGTAGTATTAGAATAATGGCGTCCATTTCGATGTTTCAACAACAGAAAGTGAGTAAACATGGCAGAGGAAAAGTACGATTAAATGGTGACATGAAGAAGGTGTTATCCACGAAGGTAGGTTGAGAATCGAAGAAACTCATCGACCGATCGAAAAAATTCCGAAACAACTTCATTAAATCATTACTGAGGTCTCTCCGTGTTGACTGAGATAGAATATATACGTATACAGGGTGTAACATGAGTGCGTTAAAATATTTGAGTTACGTATTCCTGAGACAATTTTAAGAGAAAACGTGTGCCAGGATCTGTTGGTCAACCACTTCACCAGACTGTATTGAAGCAAGCAAGCTTTATATGAGCTCTCAATGAAATACTTATAATATTCAAAAATGTCTTCTGTTTCACTTTTATTAGACAACCATGATTCTCATTCAATCTCAGTTTTGCACTTAGCTAAAAGTAATGATATCATCAAGTTGTCATATTCATGGTTGAGAAATAATGCTGGAAAAACAATGTCAATACATAATGTGCCATATTTTGTTTGGTAGTCATATTCATCAGAACTTTTCGCAGCCAACTTATTTCAGATGTTGGAAAAAACTGAAATATTATTTTTTTTAAGAAAATATTTTCACTGACATATATTCCGTACTAAGTACTGTCTCGGATAAGCCTTGCCCTTTTGAATCCATATCTCAAAGTGATCGTTAACTACTTCATCTCCTGATGATAATATGTATAAATATATGGCGAAAAATTTTTCGGCGCGTACATCCGTTCCTTTTTCGCATTATAAGTACCTACTTTTCGGCAAGATCACACTTGCCGTATCTATATGCTCAATTTGGTAGCTGAATTTGTCGTCTTTATGATGGTAAAAACGAACATATATACATCTGAGAATACATTTCGATAGTTCAATTGAAATGGCGTGCGGGTGGACAGAGGACNTGCTATTTAGGAAAATTGAGAAAGGGCTTTTTCAATTTTTGATCGACCTTTTTTGGGTATTTTTACCTTCCACAATCTGAAAAATATGAAAATTATAATGGAGAAGTTCATACAAGTATCGGGGCAAACTTTTCAGTTTACCCCGATAAGTTACTGCGTAAAATCAAAGTATTTTTCACTATTTATCAGTAACTTGTCGTATTTAATAAGTTTGTCTAGCAAAAAAATTGCTAAGAAATAATACAATACTCATCTTAACATTTTGGAGGCCCCCGTCTTCAGAAATGGACAAAAAATTCAAAAATATTTGCAGTTATTTCTTTGCTGATTATTCATTTCTCAACCTCTTCGACAGATGTCAGAGAAGTTTTGAATTTTTCGATGTTTTTACCACTTTTCTTTGTAACTATCATTACTGCAATTTCTTGCTATATGGACATTTTCAAACTAATATGATAAAACCCCTTTTTTCAATTTGTTTTCTTTGTCTAGCTTTACTTGCGTCTTTCAATAAATTGACTGATGTAGCCGTTACTACGTGGAGATCATAATGACAAATGTTACAAATGGAAGGGCTAAAAAACATACAAGGTTTCATTCCTCATTTTTCATGATGATCTTACTTCACGTAGTAACGGCTATTTAGGAAACGGGATGCTTTGGCTCTACAGCGTCCATTAAGGATGATATGATGAAAAACAGGCGCAAGAAATTTCAATACTGTCATATTTCTTATGATTTGATATGAATCATTTTGCAATGCGACGTTTCCTTATTGCGATTTTATCATCAGCTTCATTTTTTCAAATACGGATCTCTAATTTCTAACGTATATTTCAAAAACAAATAATGATATTCTCGATCTGGAAAGAACAACCGCGTCTTGAGTTATTGTTAGTTACACGTTTCGGTTTCGACTTTGAAGTAGAGATGAAAGGGATATCCGGTAACTATCCGGTATCCGGCCTATCCGTCCTTGTTTTAACTATCCGGCCGGGTACCGGATAGTAAAGTTTTAAAAAATCTCATAATTTTACAAATTTCAAAGTTTGAAGCAATTCTCAAAAATGTTCCACTACCTACTCCTCAGGACACGCTGAAAGGTTTTCTGACTTGACGCCTTGAAGTCTGACTGACTTGACGGTCTCCACAAGATAACTCAACCTTTCTGTATAGTAGGGAGGGTGAGTGTAGACCCACAGCACTTAGGCCACATGTGACCCATTGTACATCCTACCGAGTTGTCCTCATAGGTCATCGGCCATCCTGTCCTTTTCAGGAAGGTGGACAGGTCACTAGGAGACATCTCCTTCATATTGGCAGGTGTAGGCCAAGACTCGCCGAACACACACTCTCTTTGGCAACCTTGAGGTGCCTCACAGCGGCCTTCGTGAAGATTTTGGAACGAGCAGCGACCTTACTGTCGTTGCGCAGCTTCGTCAACCTTCTTGGGATTCCCTCCGTAGAGGTAGTCAAGTAAGGGCGCTTTCCTGCAGGGGCAGACGGTTCCTTGCCTTTATTCAAGACATAGCTTTTGGCGGCCGCCGCAGGAAGGGCCATTGCTGTTGGAGGTGGAGTGGGGGAGGAGAAGGATCACTTATAGTTGCTGCCCCACTCCAGCCTCTATCGCTCTCTTTCTCCTTTTGGCCTCGGAGCCGCAAATGCGCTTACGCCTTGTCCTTTGTATTACATCACGAGGTGATCTGCCATGTCCAGCCTAATTCCAAGCGGTAGATTGAGGTGAGCATTTTTGTCCAGCCTCGGGATTGGTTTTTATTTTTCCTGTATCTGTTTTTGTGTTTGTTTCATGTGTGTTCCCACGAGTAGTACTGCTCTTGATGTGTACGGATTAAGTAACAAGATGTTGAAAAACATGAAAGAGGGATTAGTAGAACCTCTCACCAAAATAATGAACAAATGCTTTGAGACACGTGTATATCCCGAGAAGCTTAAATTCAGTGAAGTGACCCCTGATTCAAAAAAGGAGACAAAAATGAGATAGAAAACTACCGTCCCATCTCAATAATCCCAACTTTATCAAAACCCATTGGAGCTGCAATTAATAGTAGGATAATACAAATTGTGGATTCCAACGACTTGCTCTCAAAGTCCCAGTTTGGATTCAGACAAAATCTATCTGGTGCGAGCCGTGGTGGATGCCTTCGGAAGGGGGAAGCCCCACACCCGTATTCTGTGACCTCTTGAAAGCATTCGACTGTGTGTCACACACGACTCTACTCGATAAACTATCGTTCTATAGAATTAGGGGGAAAATAGCTGATTTGATCGATTCTAACCTATCCGAACGAAATCAGGTTGTGGTACAAAATAGTGATAGATCTCCAGCAGTGTGTGTAACAGCAGGAGTACCTCAAGGGTCAATCTTGGAACCCCTACTATGTTAATGATATTCCACATCATATGAACCCCTTCAATACGTTTCAGTATGCCGATGATACTACTATATATGAAAGTTATTTATGGGGTTATTCCAATCCAAGCTGTCATACGGATTACTTTTTTGGGGACTTTCAACTGATTGGAAAAGGATATTCATTTAACAAAAAAGGCTATTAGAATCCTGGGAAGGGCAAAATGAACTGATGGCTGTAGACCTCTATTTAAAAAATGGAATATGTTAACCATTACGGCTCTCTACATCTTTCAGTGTCTTGTGTATATCAAGACACAAAATAACACCCCTCAAGTTAATCACAACCATGAATTCCTGACCAGAAATGGTTACAATCTTCTTATGCCACATCGACTGGCAATTACTCATAAAAGCTTTTTTACTATGGCGATAAGGCTCTTCAACCATCTACTACCATATATGAGAAAATTACATATGATTAAATTCAAAAAGAGTATAAAAGGGCTGCTGGTTGATCTCTGCCCTTATGACGTAAGTGAATTTTTCAACTGCAAATTTTGATGCTTTGCCTCTTTAATGTGTATGTATTAATGTGTATGTTTTGTATAATATTTATCTACCTTGACGATGATAAATCTGTTATATTGATAATAAGCAAATGAATCGATTGATTGATTGATTAGAGAATCGCTCTGGCAGAGCCCCGCATTACCAGAGGAAGGCTGATTACAATGAACTTTTACCCGGTTCCCCAAGGGGATCGT
This sequence comes from Leptinotarsa decemlineata, assembly GCF_000500325.1. Lineage (NCBI taxonomy): Eukaryota > Metazoa > Arthropoda > Insecta > Coleoptera > Chrysomelidae > Leptinotarsa > Leptinotarsa decemlineata. The sequence goes on along the minus strand of NW_019291874.1, from coordinate 22,449 downwards.
TCGTAATCGCATATCACCCCGCGACTTTTCAGCTGTCAGCCCAATTCCTTACACCTCAGCTTGTGTAGGCTGGTCCTCGGTGGCCTGTTTTGCAAAGGCTTCTGTGGGTTTGCGTTCCCCCCACCCTACTTATTTCTGCCACTGACCAGGAGTCCGGCGACCCCATCCGTAAGGCCACATTGGCTTCCCGGACAGGGCTACCAGTCCCCTGGCCGTTCTATAATCCGCCACGTAGGGACGCGCCCAATAGGTAGCCCAACCCACGGGTAACTCAACTTTTATTGCAATAGAAAATTAACTGACTTGTTGAGACTCTTTTATAATTCATTTCACCTTGAACCTGATTGTTCAAATTGAGATTTCAGAAATTGAATGAGTTTACCAAAAATCCCCCCATATTGAAAATCTAACCCCACCAACCGAATAAGAAGTTTTCTCAGTTGTCTGTTGTTTTGCAATAATATAAATTGAAACACAAACATTTTTCACAAATTAATTCTTTTTAATTTCTTTTCCTAAACAGTATTTTCTTAAAACATTTTCAAATAACTTGCGGTTTTCAATAGTGAACAATTGGTGCAGCATATCCGGCTGGGTATCCATATGATCCGTAGGTGGAGTAAGCCAGAGGAGCTCTGTAGGCCAAAGGACTTGCAGCATATCCAGAAGCGTAAGACAAGGGAGCTGAGTAGGCAAGGGGGGCAGAGTAAGCAAGAGGAGAAGCCACGACTGATGAAGCGACGAGGCTAGGGTTAGGAGCTGCTACAGCCAGAGCCAAGATGGCGGCGAAAACAACAGCAAACTGCAAAATAATTAAACAAGATTTTTGTGTCAGGTGGCATCTTTGAAAAACTTGTGGACAAAATTATCATATATCAATACCCTATTTTGAATTGTGCCGTGAAATATAATATTTTGTTGAATGAGATTACAAAATTATGAATACGGATGATTTCATGTTCGATTCTGAATTCAAAATTTTTATATTTTTTGAATAAAAATAAAAAATCCCATTGAATTTTCGGCTAATAAATGAATGATAATGTGATAAATCATATCATGCGCTCTCAATCTATTCTGTTTTATTTTATATTATGTGATCATTCTTTTAAATTTCAATCAATAATGATATGTAATTTGTGATGTACTGATTGGAACTTTTGGTGTAATGATGAATATTACTGGATTTCTATCCCAACACCAAACCATCATTTTTGAAACTTCGACAAGTGTTTCAGTTTCTTGAAAATGATCATTTGATGATTGATGATTGATGATACGTGTATCATCAATCTATGGGTTGAATATTACTGGATTGAGATAGAACCCCAGTAATATTCATGATATGAAATAGCCACCCAAAATTGAAAACACATTATACAATAGTCAAAAACGAAACTTTGAAATCAACAATTAGTTTATACTTACGAATCTGAACATTTTGAGTTGGGAGTATTTGATTGTCTGGATCAAATGATACTGTATTGAAAATCTGCTTCGAATTTATACTAAAACCCAGAGGTGGGGCTCCAATATCGGAATGTACCTACACGGATTCGTGTATGTGGGAATGCAAGTTCTGTCCAAAAGAACGAATTAAAAAAACTAGATTTCGTTGTGATCGAAAACGTTGACCGTGACTGCTACATTCTGAACAAACAAGATTTATTGACGGAAACCGTAAGAAGTTTTATGTACTTGGAAATATTATTTTATTGACCGTGTATAGAANGAAATATTTTCAGAATAAAGAAGTTTTTTTGAAAAAAAAAAAAATTAACATCATCAAACGAAAAAATATAGAAAACTCTTGAAAAAGAAATGAAACAATATCACCAATTGCAGCTCTTCATACAAAGCATACAAAAAAGTTCATTTCAGATACAAACTGGGAGAAAAAACACTTTCGAGACAATTACTTTCACATGAACACTGAAATACACAGAACATTCTGTGCATGTTCCACATTCACAAATATTTTTTATTGCAGTTTTTTTCTTTGGAAGTTTGCAACATATTTTATTCGATGATAGAGAAGTAGAAAGTCAACAACTCGTTTTCTTCAAAAAGTACTTTCTATCAATACTAACTGAAACATATCAGGTTGATTTTATTGAAATGAGATACTGAAAGGACTGAATTTCAGAGTTCGGGAATTTGAAGAATTAGGAACTAGAATGAATACATATACTAAAAAAGAAAGGACAATTTAGTAGGCTGAGTACTACACGGGCTCTGACGTTATGCTTCCTACGAACTGCCTCATGAAGTATTGTTTCCGAGTAGAGAAGACTGGAGCCTCCAGGAGGAGGAAATATTGACAGCAGATAGTTGTTGGTTCACAGATGGATTAAAAACATCTTCAGGTTCTGGTGCAGGTGTTTTCAGTCGCAGACACAAGACAAAGATATCAACCTGCCTAGGAACCTATGCGACTGTATTTCAAACGAAAATTTACGCTATTGAATTGTTGGCGGGGAGAACAAAAGAATCCAACCCCATATACAAGTTAATGAAAATATTCTCAGACAGTCAAGCCGCGTTGAAAGGTCTTGTCTCCTATCGAGTAACGTTTAAATTGGTATCAAGTTGCCAAAAACCACTCTCCTCGATAGGAAGACTCAACAGATTGTTTTTGGTCTGGATTCCTGGCCATACTGGCCTAGAGGGCTGCTGACTCCCTTTCAAAGGAGGTTGCTGCAAGTAGCTTCATCGGACTCCGCTTCATCAGAAACAACAATTAAACGTTGGTTTTCTGACTTCAAATGTAGTCATAGAGACACCGATGATGCAGAACGCAGTGGACGTCTAAATGAGGCAGTAACACCAGAAAACGAAATAAAATCCATAATATCGTTTTGAATGATCAAAAAGTGAAGTTGCGTGAGTGAGCTAACATTGCAAAGATATAAAAAGAATCTGTTGGCTTTATATTGCATGAGCATTTGACTATGAGAAAGCTCTATTCACAGTGGGTGCCGCGCGTGCTCACTGTTGACCAACAACAAAAAAGCCTTGGTGATTCTGAGCACTGTTTGATCATGTTCAAATATAACAAATCGGAATGTTTGTGTCGATATGTGACAATTGATGAAACATGGATTCATCACTTCGCCCCGGAATCAAATCGATCGTCATCTGAGTAGAAAGGAACTGGTGAAACTCGTACAATCGGCTGAAAAAGTTATGGCCCTAGTATTTTGGGATATGTGTGATGTAATATTCATTGACTATCTTGAGAAGGGATACACCATCAACAGTGAATATGTAATTGTGTTATTGGAGCGTTTGAAGGTGGAAATTGCAAAGAAATTGCAAAAGAAAAAAAATGTGTTTCCTCAAGACAACGCACCGTGTGACAAGTCAATGAACACAATGGCAAAACTACAAGAAGTGAACTCCGAATTGCTCCTACATCCACCGTTTTTGCCAGATTTGGCTCCCAGCGACTACTGGCTGTAAGCATACCTCGAAAAAATGCTCACCGGTTAGAAAGTCCGCTCGAATGAAGAGGTATATGCTGAAAGTGAACCCCATTTTGAGGCAAAAAATACATCGTCCTCAAAAGTAGTATTTTTATGTTAGGGCGGCGCTGAAATGATTGTGTAGCTCTTGACGGAGATTACGTTGATGAATAAAGTTAGTTCTGTAGTTTTTTGTAGATCTGAGACTTTTCAGCCCAGGTGCTAACTGCGAATAAATACTTAGAAACAGTTGACACATAGAACACATCTACTCCTCCAACTAGATTCATCTCTCTCAGGTACTTTGCTATATAATATTGTACAATGTACGAAATTTGTATAGAACAATGAACGCAATAAGTATGAATGTTCATCAGTTCAATTTGCAAAAAGAAAAATCATATATTATGAAACAACTGGTATATATGAATATGACTTTTTCAGCAAGTCACTGAAATACTCTGCCATTTCTATCAGAGTTTTTGAATATATGTAGGTGAATGACCAGATGGTATGTCTCTCATTTCATGGAAATACGGTAAACCTGTTGTATGACAATGCTGCTGGAACTGCAGCATTGTCTGGCGAAAAACTGAAACGAAAGAAATATCAATATCTTAGTGTTCATGATCCGGAGTCTCTGTTATTCTTCCATGAACTCGAAAGTTGAATAGGCCAAGCAACAAAAGATTACCGTTCTACCTCTTTTCTGATAGTAATAATTAGTATTTCTATTCCAGCTGGTAATGCTGCTTTGGTCCTTGGAATTATTCCTCTTTCACATAATTTTGATAAGATCATGCATTTCCCTCATTTCAGTATGGAACTAAAGCCTCTTCGAAATAAGCCGAAATATGTTTATATTAATCAGTCTTCTATCAAGGTTAATTCGTAAGTGATCAATCTACCTTCTTTTTTTTCAGTGCGGTCAATGGACTTAGGTCATTCTTGTCCCTCAAATATGAGCTGCAGTCCTCGCGGTCCAGGTTCCTTTTCAGTGAGGAAGCTTCATGAAGCAAGAGTCGAATCGATCCCTCTACGGAACCCTTCATTAGTTGAAAGGATCGATTACAGCTTGTTTACTTTGTAGTGAATGTTCAAGAGGTAGCAGAAATGTTTGTTATTTTCTGGAACTCCAACTAGCGTTTCCTAATATGAATGATAACCAGTTTGTGCCAAGCTCATCGTTTATTCATCTGAAAATGGAACTTTAACGGGTGATGATCAACCGTATTGCCAAACATGCGCCCAACTAACTTACTATTATAAAAAAACAAGTATATCTGAGGTACCAGTCAATCTAATAATAACACTGATGATCTTCACACATGACTCAACCTCTGACGAAAGCACCAAACTCTTACGAAAGCTAGAGATAGATGAATACTTCAATCAAGCAGACCACTATTATAATCTTCTTGCAGTAATTGTTCACTGTGGTTCTGGCGTTGAATCAGGTCGTCATTACGCATTGGTTCCAGACTGGTTTCAGTTTGACCATGATCGTGTCACTAAGTGTTCTGGCGATGTCTTGAATTTATTGGAGCTTCTGGAGACACCCTACATTTTGTTTCATGAAAGAAAGGACATTGGCAGATCAAGATTTTCAAATGATGGTGTGATGCAGTTTTTCCGGGTTTTTTTGCAGCTGAATACACAATTGCGCCACTGGAATCAATGAAGTCGCCCTGAAGCGCCAATTAATTTTTGTTGTTTCATAATTTCATGATTTGTATTACTTTCATTCTTTTGTTTCGGAAAGTAAATGTGAAAGTTTGTAGTATGTGGCATTTGATATTGTCTAAAACAGAAAATAAATAATGACTTTGTCTAGTTGAGAAATGGTGTCACAAAACCATATATGGAATCATCTTGAAGCGGCAGTAAGAAAAGTGTTCAATTCTGAAACATTGATGTCTATGTAAGTGAAATTTCACCCCATTCATTTACTATATTGTATCGTAGGAGTCCTGTAAGTCATATCTGATTCTATTCCATAATGATTGTTTGGAGTACAAACTAAATAGGAAAAAGTGTTCTTTCGTATATCTCAATGTTCATATATAAATACGAGTAGTTGTTTCGGAAGTAATCTTTCTTTCATGTAATTTAATGTTTATATGAAAATGGTTGTTTCGAATATCTGAAAATAACTTCTATGCATGATCTACACATCTTTGTAGAAATTGCCTCTCTACACAGGGAAGGGAAGGGAAGCCATACAGCTTTTTTTTTTGAAAAGGATCTGTTCTGAAACATTCTCCCCTTTCAATTCAAACCTGAAAGTGTTTTCGATTCATTTATCAACCAAAAGCTAATTTTCCTTTATATTTTCTTTTCCAGGAGGATCAATTTCTCTAGACTCGGAATCAGAACTTTATCAGGAAGGTCATTCCCAAAATATTGTCACCTCCAGGATTCAGCAACTAGTCTGATACACTAAGCTTGAGCCTGTTTTTTGTTATTGTGGAATACACAATGATGAATGCCAAAAGTCTGACCTCTCTCCAGAACGACGTGAAAAATAGTTCTCGAAACGGCCGCTCTTAGTATGTTGCTAATAGTCATTACTCAAGCCTTCAGTATGATACTGAAAGCGATTCTGTATATCGCCAAAAGTCTAAACTTTTTCCAGAACAATGTGGAGTCTTCGGTAAAAACACGCCCAAAGAAGCGTTTGCGTTTTTGTAATACTGTTTAGTGAAAATCTCACAATAAAGAGTTTTTTGAATACGCTAGTTATGAATTTTCATCAAGTATCGGCCAACTCCATCATATATGAAATATTTTTGTTAAAAAGTGGTTTATTTCAGATACACTTTCATTGTCTCCTCAAGTCAATATAAAATAAAAACGAAACAATTCTAGATCGTATTCGCATTCAAATAACCAATATCAACCACTAAATCAGATAATTTGAATTCGAAGTGTTATTTATGTGAATGAAATCATTCAGTTCATTCGTGTCCATGGTTTATGCAAAAGACCATTACTTAATCGATATCACTTGAACAGAAAATTCAATTTGAGTCATGCGTGATCTGAAAATATCCAAATCAAATTCGAACGTAACGAAGTGATAATTTTATAACTTCGGTGAACCCCAAATTGTTCCACTAACTACAGGTATCTGTGGGGTTCATCTTTCTACTCTGATAGAAATTCTATTATATAGTCATGGTAGTTATCAAATAATTCGATGTATTCTAGATTCTAGTGTATATCTCCATTCATGAGGCAAAGCACTCTCAAACATTCTCCTAGCTTGTTGCTCATAGTCCCAATTCAACTTTCCCACTCTCAATCCAATTTTTTACTATCTTTATTCAGATTCTGAAGAAGTTCTGGAACTTTTGCAATGTATGATTACGCTTGTTGGGTTTTTCACTTGAAACTGGAATTGGAACAAAAAAAATGGATGGATAGAGCTTCATTTTCGAAATAACACTCTGTGAATGAGATTTGATTGGATTTATTCAGAAAACAGCAATTTAGTTATCATCGATTGAAACATTTGTTTTATACATCATCCCATCAAACGAAACCTTAAAGTAAAAGAGGTGCAGCATGGGGGTACGCATATGATCCGTAGGTGGAGTAAGCCAGAGGAGCTCTGTAGGCCAAAGGACTTGCAACATATCCAGAAGCATATGTCAGTGGAGCAGAGTAGGCAATAGGGGTAGAGGCTACAAGTGGGGAGGCTACTATGCTAGGCTTTGGAGCAGCTACTGCGATGGCCAAAATGGCGGCGAATACAATGGCGAACTGAAAAAAAAATCAAGCAGAAAATATAACTTCTGCACAATTGAGTTTATTTGGAAAGGAGCGTCGATCAGAAAAGTACACAGATATCCAAAGAATGATCACATAAATGATCATACAAAATTAGTTGTAATAACAATAGATTTTATAACGTCCACTTTCCGAGATGTATTCACATAGATCAAGCTTGTTATTTTAAAAAATCTAAAATATTTAGACATTGTGATGTCAGAAATATCGCCTGTCTAACTATATTGTTCAGTGATTTGTATTGGTGCTATAGTATATTCTGAGAGAAAAATTTATAGAAATGCAGTTGCTTCAGGCATTTTATCATCAACTTCCATCTTAGTGTTGCAGTTACTTTTCAAAAATTAACCTCTTCTAAATAGAAAATAATCATCTAACTGAATCGTTCACACGATCAACAAAAGCAGAAGCTCATATCAAAAGGTTTATTGTTATCGAACTCTATTGAGAATGTTGGATAGAAATAATATTTACACAAGCCTCAAACATTGTTGTTTTCATCTGTTTTAGATCCTGCAAGATGCTCTGTAAATGTGGTCAATAATTATCACAAAGTCAGATTAGAAGTTTCAGGACACATTTTTCAGGAATAGTAGTATGAGAGCAACATTAGGGAAATTTTTATAATAACATGAATATCCAAAACTGGTTGAGCAGAATTCCTCATTTTTAAATTCAATAACACGTATTTAACGACTACCTTGATAAATATTTTCGTTTTGAAACTGCATTCTCAATATATTCTTTGCATTCAGGAATGATATCAATACATTTTTTTTGGCAAATTTGAAAAGTGAATAATATTAATTTACTTTTTCGAATGGGTTATGATTCTATTTTCAAGAAAAAAACATCAATGAAAAATTATACTCACGAATCTGAACATTTTGATTGGATATTTGTCTGTGTACAACAAATGATACATTTTCAGAAATATACTCAATATTTATAGCAGAATCAGGAGGTGGGGTTGAATGTTTATGCATCAGCGTGTGTAGGAACGAATGTTGAAAAAATGGAATCTTGTGAAAGCCGTCCAAAAACCTTGGCTGTGCAACGTAATGAATTGAATATCAAACAAGATTTGTGTGGCCCATTTCATTGTTTCGATATTTCAATGATGAATTCATGGTATGCATTTGTGGACGTTATTGATATTATGTTAATTTCAAATTACTGAAAGTCTTTCAACGAGTTGTAGTCACAAATGTTGGTCTGAATGATGAGGAATTATTTCATTTTTGATTTAAGCACTGGTTTTGAATATCCAATTTAAAATACGCACTATTATTGATATTGTTCATACGACCAATAAAAGCAGAAGCTCATATCAAAAAGTTTATTGTTATTGAACCGTATCAAGAATGTTGGATAGAAATAATATTTACACAATCCTTAAACATTGTTGTTTTGGTCTGTTGATATTGATATTATCGAATAACTCAATATTGAGCTATTCTCAGAAAAATATATGAATAGATAAGTTTTCATCTCTAATATAATATATTATACTAATAGCGAATTTTAGAGAAAAACGGTCTTTTGAAGGTTTAATATGCAAAGGATATGAAGTAAGTTTCGAGATGGTTATGTTTCAAAATTATGAAATATTTTCGAAAGAAAAATTTAATTGCTATTGATATCCACATATTGAATATGAATGCTGAAGCTTCTTGACCTACGGATATTCATTAATTATTGTATATATGACTTGCATATTGTCTGTTGGAATTCCATTTCCTTTTCGATTCCTTCATTCAAATATAATCTACAACAAATACAATGAAAACAAACTCTAGAAAAAAATAATACTGGGATTAGCTCTAATCATAAAATACTGAAAATACTCGCAGTTGTCTCTATGACAGAACGAACGTATTTATTAAGTTTCAGCCTTTACTTTCAGCAGTTTCATCAGTAGTTATTGCAAATACTTTTGAAACAAGCACAAATTATGCGGAGTGACAGTAAGTCTCGTAAACTTCACATTTTGAGTAATTTCAGAAAAAAAAAAAAAACTAAATTGGTCAACTCTGGTGATCATAGAAGATTACACAGATACTCATTGCTTAACCCATTTTTTTAATATTGAAAACTTTCATATAACAACTACACTATGAAAAAACGCTCTATATTGTTGCACGATAATATATTATACTGCATCTCAAATCCATCTGAATCTGTCTAAATATATTACTGTGTTTAGAATTGCTATATTCAGGATGTCAAAATTTCGTCTAATAACATTATCATTCAGAAAACAGATATTCAACAAAAGATTAGGGATGTTATTGACTCGATAAGACATGATCCCGCAAAACTCCTATCATAATCATCCTCTTGGAGCTCTTGAGCTTGAGCTTGAGCTGCTTCATTCAGTACTCTAGGGTTATTTTTTTTTATTTGTCACTGAACTAGTTTCGTGAAACTCATAAATCAAGCACATACCGGTGACTTACATTACAATTTGGATGTCTTTCGTTGAAAAGATATGCCACCTTTCGTGCGCACTTTCCAACTTCTCCAAAAATTATAATCATTTCAATTCAGTGTTGAATAATGTAAACCATTTTCACAACTGTACAATACTACCACTTCGTGCAATTTTGCCTGAAACTTTTTACAGCAGGAGTAGCAAAAAAGGAAGACTATCTATACACTTTCTGCGATGAGAATTGGAAATTTAGCATTTACTAAACACAACTTTACCACCATCTGTCCTGCTTGAGAATGAAATGGACCACTTACAAGGCGAACACGAAAATAACACAAAAAATAAACAGCTATGATCCGGACGCAGGCAATCGCGTGAGGGCAGACATCGTTGACGGTTGTGTTAGTTTTGAGAATTTCTTTATATGTAACATAACTCGACTCTCGAAGCTATTCATTACTTAGTGTATTTTCAAAGTTAAAATATGAATTACTAGCTGTTGCCCGCTCTTATATTAACGTACAGCCGAAGCTACTGAACCAAGAATCTTGGATGGAACCAACAACTTCGGTTTCACAACCGCGAAAGAATATGTACAAAACCCGATCTCACTATGAATGATATACCAAGTCTGCCACCCATTAGCTAGATTATAAAGTACATTGCTTTTGATATCAGTAATTCATTTGCAGTACTACTCACACATCTTCAATTGCTGATAGTTCATTACGAGCAAGTGGAGAGTCATATGCGTTATGGTGTTCGTTTCTGGGGATAGGCAACCACGTTCCAGAAAGTTTTTTTTGCACAAAAAAATAATCAGCTCCATCAGGAATGTGCCTAGTAATGAGAGCTGTAAAAGTTTTCCCATCATTATATATTTCTGAATTATGTCTTCATATTTTCAAGAATAGAAATAGTAATATTTCATCGATATACAGGGTGTTTTCCTATGAACCGTAGTTGCTTGGTTTCTGAGATACAGGGCGTTGAAGTTAAAAAAAAAGGTTATTATAGAATATCATGAATATCTTTACACTGATTTGGTCGAAAGTTGCTACAGTTATTTGAAGTACTGAGACTTTCATTTAACCCAAGCTAGATTGAAATTATTAGGTCCAGTTGCTTCTCAGTGGGCAAAAAACGCCACTGACTTTTTTTGAAATGTTTGTATTGTTTTAGATTAGGCAACTAAAAATGCCACTTTTTCGTCGCTAGTGTTCTATGATGATAATACTAATTATTATAATAATAATAATAACCCTAATGCACTTGCTATCAGCATGTCCAGCATATGTGGTCTCGGCCTATATCCATCGGTGTTGCCCCCCGCTCCGGAGGATATTGAATCCGTTGTGGGAAACGAGAAGTGCCGNCGTTTGACATAAATCCATGTTGTTGCAGAGATATGATATTACGAACTGAGGAATGTACGCGATTGTAGATGACAATTTCGAGAAGTTTCGCGAATTTCGATAGGATTGAGATAGGACGATAATTCCGAATATCCATAATTCACGAAAATTATTATTTTTAACTGCAAGATTGAAAAGTGTCAGTGAGGAATAGACCATATCAAGTTTCGTTTCCGAAAAAAAAAAATCACTTCTTAAAACCATCCATAGACAACAGAATAAAAACCAAAATTAAATAATTTCGACCTCAGAGTAATTGAGCAGAATATTCACATCGAGTACGGGATTTTTATAAATAAGAGCCTTCAGATTACCCCGTAACTGAAAATTTAGAGGGATTGTGAGGTCCTGAACATCCAATTCTGCTAGGATAGGTAATATCTAGATGCTGACAAGCAAGAACAATAAAATGAGCTGGTGGCCCGTTGTCCATAAACATGTTGTCTCTGACAAGTACCGACACTCCTAACAAACTGGGATTTACCTATTATTCTTCCTGCCAAAAAAATTGGTCAATAACCACACAATTTCCACATTTTTGGATAATAACTTTCTCCAAAAATGTGGCAATTTTCGACGGCCCAAAAATGGTCAATTTCGTACTAGCATCCCGCAACTTTGGTGAAAAAATATTATTGTGTGCCATCGTATGAATCAATCACCAGCAAAACATTAGTCTTGGGTGATGATCCCGAGACAGTAGAGCTTGGATCCGCTGGATGTAGGTTTTTTTACAACTTTCCATACGGTTTTTGTTCTGACTCCAACTGCAGTACAATATTCCTGGCACTATTTGAAGGATTTTTTTCTATCGCATCATGTATAGCTTCTTCTAGTTCAGACTTTGTTATAGTTTCTGATCTTTCACCACTTGCATTTTTATTAAAATTCCCAGTTTCACATAATCTTGTATAATCTTAATACGTTAGCACATGAAATTACTCTATCAAGATATCTGTCCTGGTAAATTCTCAGTGTTTCTTCTGCATTTCCATCTGCTAATCAATAAATGACGTGCGTGTCATCCATTTCAGCATTAGTAAAATCATTAATGATGGAATTACTGCTGATTGACAACTCTAACTTCCACTGATAGGACAACACTATCACTGTCAGCTGGTCTCCGAAGCAGGTTTTCTCCCTCAGAAGGAAAAGTGGAAAACAAGAAAGTTCACTTTTTATCAAAATAGTGATAAATTTTTGTGATTGATGGGTTCAAAAATTACATCGTCAGCTCTATTCAGTGAATGAAGATGTAGTTCTTGGATTATATGTGAATAAATCGTTATGACTCACTTATGTGCTTAGGAATTATCTCATCTTTTCATCTGTGATCTACGTTTGATCATAAGCTTTGATATTTTCAATTCAGATGTACTCAAAATTATGTTTAGGCGACAACTCAGTACCATTAGAAACTATCGATGGCTGAATAAAAGTATTGGAATAATAGTTAATTAGAATTTATTTGCCAAACAGTAATTTTGTAAATATCATTTCCAGATTATTTTCGAATGTTCTATCATTTGTTATATTATCAGTAGTGAATGGAATATCCGGCGGGGTAAGCATATGATCCGTATGCGGAGTAGGCCAAAGGAGCTGCTGCGTATGGTGAGTATCCAGCGGCGTAGGTCAGGGGAGCGCGGTAAGCAGTGTAAGCAAGAGGAGCAGATGCTACCAATGGTGAGGCGACGAGGCCAGGTTTGGGAGCTGCTACTGCAAGGGCCACGATGGCTGCGAAGACGATAGCGAACTGTAAGAAAAAACATCGTTTAGAATATCATAAAATCTAGATGAACCAAAGTACGGATAAATTGCAATGACTTTGCAGTGGATTTCAAAAATTTTTAGAATATTATATATCCCTCTAAAATTCATCTTTCTAAAATTATCATCAATTAGATTTCACTCCGTACTGGTAGGTACTATTTCATGTACTAATGGTTTTCTTTTTTGATAATGAATTATTCAAATTCATGAAAATAACTTCTTGGGAGAAGGGTTTTGAGAATTTAGAATATTCAGCTTGCCGTTCATTTTTACTGGTTGTCTTCTGATAACAGGTATGAAGGCACTTTTTCTGGATTTTCACAAATTATAAAACTGATTCATCTCATCCACAAAGACTGCATAGACAGAAACAATAATTGGGTAATGCGTATCAGAAAGGAACCAAGCCACATTTTTGTGAAAATGAGTTTATGGCACTATGCGACAAATATGTACTCTGGGGTCATGTTTTAGGCCAGAACCAAGTGCCAGATGTGTAGTAATGCTTGAAAAATGATTGGAACCTGAGTGGATCATTGCAGGAGACAAAATAAATAAAAAGGACCTGAAGGCCTGGTTCCGATTAGATATTCAACGAAACGAGTAGCAATGTTGCTTGGACTCCTCCTTGTGACTTGGTTCTCTTCTGAGTATCGTTCACTTCCTAGTTATAATGTCGGTTAGTTTCGTTCTTTATCGTTCATGAAGTAATACACCATTTTTCCACGTTTGCACTTTCCTGGGGTTGTAGTCGCAGATCAATAATATATTCAGTAATCAACGATCTAGTAGGTAAATGATTATTATCATTAACGGGAACCAGTGTTTTATCGACAGTGTATTGGCGGTATATTTTGATGGGGAGTCATGAATCGCGAGAAAATTGGTACAAATGGTATTAGATTCTGAGGCAGGAAAAATGGGTACAACCCGAAATTAAAGATACCAAAAGAGTGAGTGAATTTTATTATTGTCGATATTTCCCTGAAATTTTGTATCCATACAGTTGTGAAGAAACCATTTGTTGTGCTGCTGCTGAAAGTCACCACCTTCATGACTTTTCCACACTAGTGATGAGACACTCAATAATCAGAAAAAACTGTTTGATATCAAAAATATGCAATGTGTATTTGAAAATCAAATTCCGAATTCAGAAGTAGAAGTACATGTATGTATATACGTATGTATGTATGTAGTTGATAATGACTACAGTCCCATGTCCGAAAATGAACTTGAAGATGATGGAAACATGATGGAAACTTGAGACTTGGTCTGATTATCAATGGTGCTGATCCACCCGAATTGAAAAAGAGGAGATTTTGTGTTTGTTCAATCGATTGTAAGGTTTCTAATTATAGAATGAATTATTTCTAAATCAGTCAATGAATTCAATGAGAAAGATTTTAATCAATCAAAACATTCAGAGGTTGAGTAAAATATTCCAGTACGGTCATAAAAAATGCATTTGCATCATTTATGAATTAAATTACGGTGGGCCCTTTCCAAATGTAGATACGAACATAGAATAATTTGGTTATGTTCATATGAACATGAATTATTGGTACTTGAATTTGCCTCAATATATTCCAAACCTCTCAAATCCCATCTCAAATTTAGGTTTATTTTTTTCATTTTCGACCAAACTTGGAAGTTTCACCTTAGTATATATCTGTTGTATACTGTTTATCAATTCCTGAAGAAATCAATGTTATAGTCCATGAATAATGTTAAATCCAGAAAATTCAATTCGTTCATTGAAAATAATGATTTCAAAACTTTTCATCAGTCACGAGAAAACAATTCAATGGACATGAAAAACAAATTATACCTGATGAAAACTGTTATGAAGGAATGTAAAATGTAAATGTAGTGTGACAAACTAACACAAGAAAATTGAAAAGGGGATATTTTATGGAGAGATTAGTTTTCTGAAAGTTTCCCATAGTTTTCACTCAATGATGGATAACTAGAGAGCCAGAAATCTTCTTTCTGAAACGACTTATGAGAACCCGCCGTTTATAAAAATAATTTCATTTTAGTTCCCATAGAAGGAAAAGTAGGAAATGAAAATTTGTACAAATACACTTTCAAACGTTATGAAGTGAAACTTACGAAAACTTATTGGTGAAAAATTATTAGTAGGTAGTAAGGTACTCATTTCAATAATACTTACGAATTTGAACATTTTGCTGGTTTGTTATTTGACTTTGAAGATCAAATGATACAGTTTGCAATATTTCCAACGTATTTATATCAAAATATGAAGGTGGGGCCAAATATCTGTAACACCAAACTGGTAGCTGTCGAGATTCATGAGAACAAAACAAGATTTTCTATATTGTCGTTACAAAAGAATAATTTATAACATGTAAGCGTAGCAAGGTCGTTTTTCACATCGAGTACGGGATTTTTATAAATAAGAGCCTTTAGATTACCCCGTAACTGAAAATTTAGAGGGATTGTGAGGTCCTGAACATCCAATTCTGCTAGGATAGGTAATGTCTAGATGCTGACAGGCAAGAACAATAAAATGAGCTGGTGGCCCGTTGTCCATAAACAACATGTTGTCTCTGACAAGTACCGACACTCCTAACAAACTGGGATTTACCTATTATTCTTCCTGCCAAAAAAATTGGTCAATAACCACACAATTTCCACATTTTTGGATAATAACTTTCTCCAAAAATGTGGCAATTTTCGACGGCCCAAAAATGGTCAATGTGAAAGTTCGTACTAGCATCCCGCAACTTTGCATTACCAGCAAAACATTAGTCTTGGGCTTGGGTGATGATCCCGAGACAGTAGAGCTCGGATCCGCTGGATGTAGGAGGTTTATTTACAACTTTCCATACGGTTTTTGTTCTGACTCCAACTGCAGTACAATATTCCTGGCACTATTTGAATGATTTTTCTTCTTCTAGCTTCTTTTAGTTCAGACTCTGTTATAGTTTCCGATCTATCACCACTTGCATTTTTATTAAAATTCCCAGTTTCACATAATCTTGTATGTAGCGTTCTTAATACGTTAGCACATGAAATTACTCTATCAAGATATCTGTCCTGGTAAATTCTCAGTGTTTTTCTGCATTTCCATTTGCTTATCAATAAATGACGTGCGTGTCATCCATTTTAGCATTAGTAAAATCATCAATGATGGAATTACTGCTGATTGACAACACTATCACTGTCAGCTGGTCTCCGAAGCAGGTTTTCTCCCTCGGAAGGAAAAGTGGAAAACAAAAAAGTCCACTTTTTATCAAAATAGTGATAAATTTTTATGATTGATGGGTTCAAAAATTACATCGTCAGCTCTATTCAGTGAATGAAGATGTAGTTCTTGGATTATATGTGAATAAATCGTTATGACTCACTTATGTGCTTAGGAATTATCTCATCTTTTCATCTGTGATCTACGTTTGATCATAAGCTTTGATATTTTCAATTCAGATGAACTAAAAATTATGTTTAGGCGACAACTCAGTACCATTAGAAACTATCGATGACTGAATAAAAGTATTGGGATAATAGTTAATTAGAATTTATTTGCCAAACAGTAATTTTGTAAATATCATTTCCAGATTTTTTTCGAATGTTCTATCAATTGTTATATCATCAGTAGTGAATGGAATATCCGGCGGGGTAAGCATATGATCCGTATGCGGAGTAAGCCAAAGGAGCTGCTGCGTATGGTGAGTATCCAGCGGCGTAGGTCAGGGGAGCGCGGTAAGCAGTGTAAGCAAGAGGAGCAGATGCTACCAATGGTGAGGCGACGAGGCCAGGTTTGGGAGCTGCTACTGCAAGGGCCACGATGGCTGCGAAGACGATAGCGAACTGTAAGAAAAAACATCGTTTAGAATATCATAAAATCTAGATGAACCAAAGTACGGATAAATTGCAATGACTTTGCAGTGGATTTCAAAAATTTTTAGAATATTATATATCCCTCTAAAATTCATCTTTCTAAAATTATCATCAATTAGATTTCACTCCGTACTGGTAGGTACTATTTCATGTACTAATGGTTTTCTTTTTTGATAATGAATTATTCAAATTCATGAAAATAACTTCTTGGGAGAAGGGTTTTGAGAATTTAGAATATTCAGCTTGCCGTTCATTTTTACTGGTTGTCTTCTGATAACAGGTATGAAGGCACTTTTTCTGGATTTTCACAAATTATAAAACTGATTCATCTCATCCACAAAGACTGCATAGACAGAAACAATAATTGGGTAATGCGTATCAGAAAGGAACCAAGCCACATTTTTGTGAAAATGAGTTTATGGCACTATGCGACAAATATGTACTCTGGGGTCATGTTTTAGGCCAGAACCAAGTGCCAGATGTGTAGTAATGCTTGAAAAATGATTGGAACCTGAGTGGATCATTGCAGGAGACAAAATAAATAAAAAGGACCTGAAGGCCTGGTTCCGATTAGATATTCAACGAAACGAGTAGCAATGTTGCTTGGACTCCTCCTTGTGACTTGGTTCTCTTCTGAGTATCGTTCACTTCCTAGTTATAATGTCGGTTAGTTTCGTTCTTTATCGTTCATGAAGTAATACACCATTTTTCCACGTTTGCACTTTCCTGGGGTTGTAGTCGCAGATCAATAATATATTCAGTAATCAACGATCTAGTAGGTAAATGATTATTATCATTAACGGGAACCAGTGTTTTATCGACAGTGTATTGGCGGTATATTTTGATGGGGAGTCATGAATCGCGAGAAAATTGGTACAAATGGTATTAGATTCTGAGGCAGGAAAAATGGGTACAACCCGAAATTAAAGATACCAAAAGAGTGAGTGAATTTTATTATTGTCGATATTTCCCTGAAATTTTGTATCCATACAGTTGTGAAGAAACCATTTGTTGTGCTGCTGCTGAAAGTCACCACCTTCATGACTTTTCCACACTAGTGATGAGACACTCAATAATCAGAAAAAACTGTTTGATATCAAAAATATGCAATGTGTATTTGAAAATCAAATTCCGAATTCAGAAGTAGAAGTACATGTATGTATATACGTATGTATGTATGTAGTTGATAATGACTACAGTCCCATGTCCGAAAATGAACTTGAAGATGATGGAAACATGATGGAAACTTGAGACTTGGTCTGATTATCAATGGTGCTGATCCACCCGAATTGAAAAAGAGGAGATTTTGTGTTTGTTCAATCGATTGTAAGGTTTCTAATTATAGAATGAATTATTTCTAAATCAGTCAATGAATTCAATGAGAAAGATTTTAATCAATCAAAACATTCAGAGGTTGAGTAAAATATTCCAGTACGGTCATAAAAAATGCATTTGCATCATTTATGAATTAAATTACGGTGGGCCCTTTCCAAATGTAGATACGAACATAGAATAATTTGGTTATGTTCATATGAACATGAATTATTGGTACTTGAATTTGCCTCAATATATTCCAAACCTCTCAAATCCCATCTCAAATTTAGGTTTATTTTTTTCATTTTCGACCAAACTTGGAAGTTTCACCTTAGTATATATCTGTTGTATACTGTTTATCAATTCCTGAAGAAATCAATGTAATAGTCCATGAATAATGTTGAATCCAGAAAATTCAATTCGTTCATTGAAAATAATGATTTCAAAACTTTTCATCAGTCACGAGAAAACAATTCAATGGACATGAAAAACAAATTATACCTGATGAAAACTGTTATGAAGGAATGTAAAATGTAAATGTAGTGTGACAAACTAACACAAGAAAATTGAAAAGGGGATATTTTATGGAGAGATTAGTTTTCTGAAAGTTTCCCATAGTTTTCACTCAATGATGGATAACTAGAGAGCCAGAAATCTTCTTTCTGAAACGACTTATGAGAACCCGCCGTTTATAAAAATAATTTCATTTTAGTTCCCATAGAAGGAAAAGTAGGAAATGAAAATTTGTACAAATACACTTTCAAACGTTATGAAGTGAAACTTACGAAAACTTATTGGTGAAAAATTATTAGTAGGTAGTAAGGTACTCATTTCAATAATACTTACGANTCCTCCACTTGAGACAGATTCTGCGAACGCCGCTTAAGAATTTGGTGCTAGGCGGTTTCATAAGGTACCCCGCTCTTGAGGAGACAACTCAGTTGTTTCCTGGCTGCACCACCAAACTTTTTTTTGTTCAGTTATTGGATCAGGAGTTGGAGACTTGAGAAGCTTTCGCTCCTGATCTAAACTTGTAGACTCAGCGTCAGAAAGAATTTGTAAGTTTACTCTGTCCATGAAAGTTCCACTAGTAGCTAGGAAAAGGAGGTCAAGTCACGGCAGAGCTCCGCATTACCGTGACATGGCGATGCTAGGACGAGAGGTCGCCCAGTATCTTGAAGGTTCCGTAGAGACAGCTGATAGATAGATATAGATAGATAGATATATTTATTTGACAACTTTCCACTCGAATGTTTGTTGCAAGTCAGTTGAAATATACATAGAAAAAGAAAAAAAACTAGTCATAAGTTGAAAATATTGAATCATAAATTGTGAATAAAATGAAAGATAGGCGGTGTGGGTGCATACACGTTTCATGGCATCGAGCTATAGAGAATTGACAATATTACTGTAAAATGATTGGAATAATGAGAAATGGAAAATTTTTTATTTCTTGAATTTGATCACAGGTTGAAACTAATAAAATCTTCATTCAATTCAATACATTCAAATAGAGTTTTCTGAGTTCGCAGAAGAAACACGGAGTGTTCCTACATAAAGTAGCACATTACTTGATTAGAACTCTCAATGTATCTGATGCTATTAATTCAACTATTTCATTTTTGAAGTGGAGATAGAACAGAAGAATTTCTTTCAAAAATAGATTCGAAAAATTGTGAACCCTAAAAAGTGGAGCTATGAAGATAATTCGTTTTGGAACACATCTATCCGCTAATGGTTTCTTGTGGTAACAAATTGGAAACAGTATCATTCTACCAGAAGTTTTATATGATAATAAACGATATTTCTTATCTTCTGAGTGGCATGATCTTCAAGACCATTTTCGAAATTTCCGTTGGCTAAATGTTTGTTTCAGCTCTAATGATCCATGAACTTGTGCTATTGAAGTCACGAAAGTTATTTCATCATCAATGAATGCATATATTCCTTCTTCAATGAGAAGAACTGCTAACAGCAAACCTTGATTCAATAAGGATTGCGAGCTGTAGCCTCCAAAAATCTCGCCTACCGTCAGTGCTGCAAAAATCCCAGTTTCGAAAATCGAACTAGGTTTGTTAATGCTCGCAACAGCTGCAGACTTACAATAAATAAAACCAAAACACTTCACAGTTAGAGATTTACGGATAAACTGCTTGCCAATCCCAACGAGTCTAGATCCTTCTGGTCGGTAGCTTAAGCTGTTGAACAAAACTTTACAAGATCCACAATTACACCACTAATACAAGCGGATGATTCAATTGTAACAACAGCTGAACAATTTGTGTCCCACTATCCCCACACTAGAATCCACGATACCGAAAATCACTCCTCGTCAACGTCTAGTTAGACGAATTTTAAAACAGCTCAATATCAACAAGGCTTGTGGCCCTGATGAAGTTCTCGTCATCGTACTCGAAAAGTGCGCAAATGAGCTCGGACCAGTGTTTTGCAGATCTTTCAACCTGTCTTACAAAGTAGGGGTTGATCCTTCTTGTTGAAAGATTGATCGAGTTCAGCCTGTTCCCAAATAGGGCAAACAAAATCTTCCAAATAACAATAGACCATGTTTCATGATGAATTTCATTAGTTCGGACTTCCATTGTCTAATATTATATAAAATGATTTGAAATCCCTGAAATAACTGAAAAAAAGAATCAAAAAATTAAAGAAGAGAAAGTAACCAGGTGCAATTCAATATCACCAAGGCATCGGTTTTCTCCAAAAAGATAAATGTTTCTGAACCGTATTCAATAATGCCAGGACAGAGAATTCAGCTTTCTGCTTCGATAAGTTTGTTGCCTTTAAAATGGACAACAATATGTTTCAGCACAAACATTTCACTGGGATTGCAGAGACTGCTTCTCAAAAACTTGAAACACTTGTGCCGAACCAGAAAACTGTACACACCTAAGCAATTTCCACCAAGAGCGGTACATATCAGAAATACGCGACGGACTGTAGCTGCTAGTTTTGAGATTCAACTCAGTATACCTCGTACATCACTGTTTCAGAACTGTTCCATTTGGAGAACTGCGTTCATGTGGAATAAACTTTCTGAGAACGTCCTTTCGAAAAAACTCAATCACCAGCTATTCAAATCCAATGGGAATCGCTACTTTTGCAGAGGCACCACTCCTAGAGCGACTTGAGCATTTTTCTGTAGCGCTTGTGTTTTGTCCTCAAAAAAAGTGATGATCTGAAAAACTCATTATTGAAATCTCAATATTTATTTAACTTTATCTATCCTTTTCAATATACATAGC
The DNA here is from genome assembly GCF_000500325.1 of Leptinotarsa decemlineata. Lineage (NCBI taxonomy): Eukaryota > Metazoa > Arthropoda > Insecta > Coleoptera > Chrysomelidae > Leptinotarsa > Leptinotarsa decemlineata. The sequence continues at coordinate 1,133 of NW_019291874.1, read as the reverse complement.
AATGAAGATAAGGTGAGTGATAGTTTCGGGGCCCGACCAGCTCACCCTTTGAGAAAATAATTATAATTATGGAGAGCAGGAATTATCATCAATTGTTACAGCTCTTTGGTGAGTTGTGCCACCGTTTACCTACGAAAATAATGCAAAACCGAACCGGCAGACCATGCGCACTCGGAAGGAAGAAATATTTTCTCCCTTCAATGCCAGCAGTGGGTCTATTGAACTAACCACCAGATATACTCTATATTTGGTTATGGAAAATCAAGCAGGAGGCCTCTACAACCTCAAACTAGGAGTGGGCAAAGTGGTGGGGCCTATAACGAGGATTTACAGCATCTCATACTCACGAATACTCACCTCAGTTGACCAGGTAATCGATAGGATATATGAGCAGAGGATTCGGAAAGGGCAGCCTGTCATTTGACAAATAACGATAATGATAATCATGTTCCGGACATTACCCATCTTACATGGAGCTGAAAACTCTACCACAAAGATCGTCTAGTTTTGATGGTCAACAAGGACTACCTCTGACTTATCAGCTTGTATGAGCCTCATGGTGAGAAATTAATATTTTCAATGAATTCGTCACTTCACATTTCCCACAATGGATCCAATATCCCCCTGAGCATAGGGCAACACTGGTGTATTGTCAACACCTCCAAAGTATCGGTGTTGATGAGGCAATAAAGCAAAGCACTTTAAGGGCCGCGTTATGTCAATGGATATAGTAGGTTGAGACCGTATATGCTGGACATGCCGATAGCAAGTGCCCTAGAATCTCAGGCGCCTTGGTACAGGCCCTACACCTGATGTCAGCAACCTCTATACCGACCTCGGTTTGTGACAAAGTTGTGATCACCTCGTCCAACGTTGGAAACCGAGTCCGTTAGTCTTGGGTACTCACACCAGGGTGTGGGGAGTTGTCATCGGTTGATGATGCTGGCAACCCAACTTCCGAAAATGATGATAATGACTTGAATGGCGGATACACGAGATGGAAGATTGAGTCAGTGATAAAACACGCGTCTTGTACTCAATGTATGGCGAATGAAAAAATGAACCGCATGGTATTTCCGACACTTTTTATAGTACAAGAGGTACACTAGGATGTTGGAAATTGAGAAATACGA
>NW_019291873.1:19941-67327 GCF_000500325.1 Leptinotarsa decemlineata | reverse complement strand
AATTTTGAATTTTACATCATTCCTAAATAATAACAATTAGTTTATTATGCCTTTTTGGTTTTTTTCATCACAGATGTTAATTTAATTTTATCTGACATTTCTTTCTTACCTATATCGGTTATCAGTTTTTAGTATTTCGATGCGTTTTGATGTAAGAATCTGTATATTTGAATTTTCCACTCTTATTTGCTTGTTTCCGGTCAAAGCTGTGGGTTTCAATATATGTACAGGGTGTCCTTGCTGAATTTTTGTATCTGAATTCCTTCGTGATGTTTTTAAAATTCCCATACACTGTTGTATTTCGAGTATTTTCATAACAAATGTGCGGTTGGCTCCTGTTGTTGACTCCGTGCGTTTGTGTTGTTTCCTGATTTCGGCAAGCAAGTGTTTCCCATCTTTACACTTGGCTGCACCGCGCTGATTAGGCCAATAGCCAGAAACACGTGTCCGCGGTTTGCCCCCTTTTTTGAGTGTCGTGTCCACAAATTGTTTAATTTTTGATTTATATCATGCACACTTGATAAAATCTCTATTTGTTCGAAAATTTACTAAAAATGTATTTTTCTAATAATATTTTCATACATTTCATCTTTATTATCAGAAATCCCATCGCTTCTTTTGCTTGTCTTGTGAAACTAACGCCATCTATGTTTTCTATTCTTAATTTATCTTTATATCTACCCGATTCATACTGCATTTTCAGTGATCCTAAATGTCATCATTTTGCATATGTGATTAAATAATTTGTAACAGATAAGTCTTATAATCACCACATAAATTTATTTATTTATCATTAATTTGGAACGTAAGCTATCGAATCGAAATGTATAGAAATCTAACAACATTATCTAACCAACGTATTGCTTGAGGTAATCAAGCTGTCTTAGAATGCCAAGAGATATTGATTCATTTCTATTGTACTGACACTTATTTAATGGCATAAATTCTAAGAGATTACTGAGATTTTTATGGACTCTTATTGTATGGACTACTACTAAGTTCTAACGATTACTTTATTATGATAGTTTCTATTAATAATATTGATTGAAGAAAATATGTAAAAGTACAATATAATCAAAGTGACATGTCACGACTCACGATCGAAAGTTTATGAGTTCGATCCCTACCTTGACCAGATATTTTTCTCGAGAGAATATCTAGTTGAAGTTGGCATTATTCTACAACGATACATGGATGACGGACTGCGAATAGCCATATGTTCCCTAGGTGGCTCTGGAAGTTATCAACATTGTCTACCCAGAACATAAATCTTCTATTTATCAGTAACTTGTCGTATTTAACAATTTTGCCTATCAAAAAAAAATTATTAAGAAATAATACTTATCTTTTACGTTTCGGAGACCAAAATCTGCCTCCGTCTTCAGAAATTGAAAAAATTCGAATATATTCGCAGTTTATCCTTTTTTGATAGCTTATTTCTTTACTTCTTCGACAGATGTCAAAGAAATTTTGAAATATGAAATTATGTCAACAACATTGAGATAATTTCATATTTCAAAACTTCTTTGACATCTGTCGAAGAAGTAAAGAAATAAGCTATCAAAAAAGGAATGACCGCGAATATATTCGAATTTTTTTCAATTTCTGAAGACGGAGGCAGATTTTGGCCTCCGAAACGTAGAAGATAAGTATTATTTGTTAATAATTTTTTTTATCGACAAAATTGTTAAATACGACAAGTTACTGATAAATAGAAGATTTTTCTTTGTGAAAAATACTTTGATTTTTACGCAGTAACTTATCGGGGTAAACTAAAAAGTTTGCCCTTCTACACTTGTATAAAGTTCTCCATTATAATTTTTATATTTTTCAGATTGTGGAAGGTAACAAATACCCAAAAAAAGGTCGATAAAAAACTGATTTTTCCTTCACAAAAAATGACTTTCGTTGAATCTTTCGAAGTACTACATTCAAAATCACATTTTCAATTAAAAAACAAAACAATCAATTTCAAATGATTTAACTGTTGACAATTTTATATTTTCGTGCCTTCTATGGAATTTCCCTCCAATCTAACACATTTTTCTATGCGCCTTCTATTATTTCCTCCAACTCTTCTCAGTTCTCTAGGTGTGATTTCTCTACACGCTTGTATAATTCTTGCATGGAGATCTTCCTTATTTGTTGGCCTATCCTTATAAACTTTATTTTTCAAGTTTTCCCATGAATAAAAATCCAGTGGAGTTAAATCTGGGGATCGTGGTGGCCATACTACGAGAGGACTATTAGGTCCTATCCATTTCATAGGTAGATTCCTATTCAACCAAACCCTTGTTATGCCACTATTGTGAACTGGTGAACCACCTAACTGAAAGATCATGCTGTGTCTCACATCCAAAGGTAGTTCTTCCAACACATCGGAAAATGCATTTTCGAGAAAATCAACGAATAGTCGCCCGTTTAAATTTTGATCGAAAAAAAAAATGGTCCGATAATATTTTCGTTTAGGATACCACACCACACATTAACTTTCTGAGATATTTGGTCTCTACAATTTACCTCCCAATTTGGATTTTGTTCAGCCCAAAACCTCATGTTCTGGGGATGATACAACACCATTCGTGGTAAAGGTAGCCTCATCACTGTATAAGATATACTTTAAAAAATTCCTGTCATTGAGATAATTTCCCTGCATCCATAAACAATNAAGAAAGTTTTTGGCTTCCTACTACTCCATCTTGATATAAAAAAATGGGGGAATCTTCCAAAGAAAGCAAGAAAGCAATCAATTTTAAAAGAAGTAACTATACACATGATGTGTAGATCATGTAAAAAAGTAACTTTCAGATACAAACTGGAAGAAAAAGCCCTCATGAAACAGCTTCTTTCATATAAATATTGAATTACACGAAAGAAGAACTCTTTCGAAACAGGTCTGTTCTACCACTTAACCTCTTAATAAATCTTTCCACTGAATGAACTTTTTCCCAAAAAGCTCAAAATGGCAAGGATAACACCAGTGTTATGTTATTTTTTCTTTCGTCATGGATTTTTCTTGCTACATCAAAATGGATTCATAAAAAGTAAAAATACTGAATAATGAAAAATTGTCATGGGTCTGTTTTTAGATTTCTCTTGAGCTTTTGATTGCATAGATCATGATCTGTTGATCGCCAAACTTTCAAGGTATGGGTTAGGAGGCCAACCTTTTGAACTTTCCAAATCCTATCTGGGAAGTAGGAAGCAAGTGGTAAATCTTCAGAATTGTAGTAACGCACTGGATATTTCTCAAGGTGTTTCACAGGGTCAATTCTCAATCTGTTTTTTGCCAGTGACCCAATTTCATTCATCGTTAAATCACCAAAACATATGCGACTTGTTATGCTGATAATACCAACATTTTGATCATTGAAAACGATCTATATAATTTGAAGTTGACCATAGAAATTACATGTCAACAGTTAACGAATTGGTCTTATAAAAATAATTTGAAAATCAATAAAACTGAAACAAGCATAAAAAAATTATCTTAAAAAATGAGAAATGAAACTTTCTATATTTTTTACCACTTTTATATGCAATTAACGTTACTGCAGTTTCGTCCTATAAGGACAAACTAATACAATATACTGAAAATTAATTGATAATATTAGTACCTGAATTTTGTTTACCTGTGACAACGTGGGTATGCTAATTTGGAAACCATTGAGTAAACTATATCGATTTGATCATTTAGCAGGTTACATCCGCAATGCTCATGTTAATGATTTTCCAAGGATTGCAAATAAATGAGTTTTCAACCCTTACTTGTATAGTGCGAAATTTCCGTATGGTTTAGATTCGGGAACTTGTGGTTGCATTCCAAGGCAATGTTTGAAAACGTTGAATCATTTTTACCTACTCTCAAGAATCTTTCATGTTCAGTATACCGTTTTAAAAAATTTCGACCACATTGTCCCACATAACCACTCTTACGCTCCGGACAATTAAGCTTATAAACTCCAGATTTCTCCATTTTGTCCAACTTATCTTTTGCATTGGAACCTGGCATGTGGTCTGAATGCCACTTTCACATTGTTATTCTGGAAAATCCCGCAATTGTCTATGTTCTTTTAGCAGAATATGTTAGAGTTACAAGAAGAGTATCGTTAGTTACAAATAAAAGTGGTAAAAAACAGAAAGTTTCATTTCTCTTTTTTCATGATGATCTCCAACGACGTAGAATCGGCTAAATCCATCAATTTATTAAAAAATTATCTATTTAACAATGATATGAAATACTGCCTTTGGAAGTGGTTAACATGCTCCGAATGACTTTCGATCGTAAATGGTTATGGTATATAACCTTATTGAAAATGTATGTTACAAATTGAGAAGTAACAATGTTGAAATTTTGCTAAGATTATACAGGACTATTCAAATTCGTTTCTGTACATGGGGATCTCGTAAACGATAAGAGATAGATAGAGTGTCGGTTAAATTGTGGCAAAGTTGCGTATTTCAGAAACCTATTCAATGATGTGAAATATAGCTCTTATCGTTCTGGAGACATACAGAAAAAACCAAAAAATCCCAAATAATTGTTTTGCCTATATCTTCTTTATGCGCGGACATATCGAAAATCTGTCCAGATTTTGCTAGTGGCACTCGATGTGGGCTATCAGAATATCTCCATGAATCTTTTATACTTGGGTCACCCCCATCTTTGAGTTTTTAAATACGGACCTGTATTTTTTGTTGTAGTTTTTGAATCGTCAACGTTCATTTCATACTAAGAAATCAAATTCAATTTTATATTTCGGGATGGATAATATGAAAAACCGAGTTCAAAAATGTCTCGAAATGGAAGGACTCCAATTCGAACATTTATTGCGCCATTAATTTTTTTGTGTGTATTAATTACTTCATTTCAATTTTCATTACAATTATAGTGTTCGTTTCGGATGTTATTATTGCTATCATTTCTTTTTCTGTTTATTAAAACACATCCCTACTGAAAGGTTTTCTTATTGCAAGTTCATTGTAGAAAACGCTTAGAGCAATGGAAAAAATATTAATAGGTACTTAAAAATTAAAAGAAAAACTCTCGAAATACTCTACGGTACATAGGGAGACATGAAAGTTGTCGATAATTCAAAAGGGAATAATTCACATAATTATAATCAAATATTACCGAAACATCCCGAAATAAAATAATTTGGTGTAATGATTCTTCGATTCCATTTTAGCAACTCTTTATTTTGAGGAAGTAAACATACCATTTCATCAAAAACATATATATAAAAAGTGGTAGGTACAATGTGAATATACATGGTGGCACACACATACAAATAGGATCTATTTTAATTTATTACATTTCCCTTACTCATTTTTTTTTTAAGGAATAGTTCAGTCTACATGAAGCTCTAATTTCCCTACCAGATTTAGTAAAACTAGGAACAATTATTACATCATCTGAATCGCTAATTTCGGTTTTCCTTGTTTGATCTGAGCTATTTCTATTTCTGTCATAACTATAGATATTTTGTTGTGGACTTATATTTCTTCATTTTCATTTGGGTCATTGTTGAAAATTTTTATTAACTTCTTATTTCTATTCAGAATATTACCATCCGCCATTTCTACATCGGATGATCTAGGTTTCTCAACATTTTTTGATACAATTTTGGCGTTATTCCAAACCTTATCAGATAATTGTTTTTTTACTAAAACATTATCACCCTTTCGAAAGTTGTGACTATCTGTTTTTGAGTTTTTGTTATAGTATTGTTTTTGAATTGTTTGTCCTTTTTCCAAAGCATTTTTAATTTTTTTATAATCAATTGTACTTGGTGTGAACTCGGAAATTTCCCTTGGTAGGGTATCTCTAAGATGTCTTGACATCAGGAGTTTAGCGGGGGAATCGATATGAGATGATAAGGGTGTATTTCTATATTGCAATAATACCATGTACAAGTCTTTATTATCATAAAGAGCTTTTCTCAGNAGCCTCCACTAAGTATTTTTCTCGGAGCTTGAATTTGTCTCTCAACTAAACCATTTGACTGAGGATAAAGCGTTCTCGATTTTATGTGAGTGGATTAACACTCACTCGAAAACTATTTGAAATGCAAACTTGCGAATTGAGGACATCGATCACTTATCACAATTTTTGGAATTCCATGCCTAGCGGAAAAAGATTATTTTGATAAATGATCGACCACTAACAAATATGTTTCATTATGAAAAATAAATGAATCACAAGCCACTATTTCCTATGGTAAATTTAGTAACGCATGGGAGAACATAGCGTCTTTCATTTTTCGTGAATTTTGCACAGGTTCGACAGTTCTGTATATTACCTTCAATTTTTTTTCACCTACCTGGCCAAAAAAATATACTTCTTGATTTGTTTCTAGTTCAATTCATACACATGTGGTCATTATGGAGGCTGGATAGTATTATTTTTTTGCGAATTTCCAAAGACTCAATCAATGTTTCACTTTTATACAAAAGGCCATCGGCCTCAATTATTTTGTGTTTGAATTGAAAAAAAATCTGTTGTTATAATCTACTTGATGAATCCTTTCTAGCCACCTATCTCTTATATATTTCAATAACTTCAATGGTTCTGGATCATATGCTGTAGTGCGTGTCTTTCAATTTGGTGATTCTTTGTTGAGTAGCGTTCAAATTCAACCATGGCATACAGATTTGTGCTTCTATTTATTGCTTGTACTCTCCATCTTCTGTTGATTCTCCTACTAATAATCGAAGACAATGTATCGACAATGTGCCTAAGAGGACAAGCATGTAATTGGTAATTGAAAAATTTGGACAAGAGACCCGTCATCAGTTTTCAGAATTATCGATTCACCATACATATACTGAACACATGCGAAACATAAGGCATATATTCCAATTTATGCATGTATTCTTTGTATTTCTGGTATTTCTTTTGCAACCCCCACCCTATTCTGAGATGAATCGGCTGATACAACAATCTGTTCATTTTGATTACAATATCGTAAAAACGGGTTTTCAACTCTCATTTATTCAAATTTTTCAAACTGATTTTCATGAATATAATCCCAATACCAAGCAACACCCAATACCAAGCAACACAATGGACACAATGTCAATTGATACAGAATACTTGAAATATTTTCAGTTTAAAAGATCTTCTTCGAAAAAAGGGTGCTGGGAGTATTACATACAACGTTTCAAAATGGAATTACAACTTCATGGTCTGGACGCAAACCATGAGCCTACTGAAGTAAAACGACGTAATTTGCTTCTGAGCTCGGTAGGACTTGAACATTTCAAAATTATGATTCATCATTTTGACAAAAAAAATCTTCTGACGATATCGTGAACGTACTGAACAATTGCCATGGTAAGACAAAATATATTTTGTCAGCGAGAGTAGCAGTTGCGCTTCGTTTTCGAAAGGACAGTGAAACCATTACGCAGTTTATGATCACTCTCCGTGGAGTGGCAGGAAATTGTAAATTTTCCGATAGTTTGAACGAACACCTTCAAGATTAACTAGTTATTGGTATCACTAACATGGCCGGGCAACATATATTAATTGGGTTACATCAAAATAATACAGCCGCCTTGGAAGGAATTGGAGCAACAGCACTTATTTGATGTCAAACGTACAAATGCAGTAAATTCAGGCTTCAAACGATCAAGTTGGTTTTCAGAACATCTTAAATGTAACGACAGAAGTAATAAATTCAAAAAATGTAAATTGATTAGGCCTTTCGCGGCCAAGATTTTCAGTGTTACGATCTTCGTTTGGGTTTGAAGGCCGTCGTGGTTTGGAACTGTATCCTAACGTTTCGCTAGCACGAGTGGCTGGCTTCTCCAGAGGTCTGTTTATACTGATGGATCACCGATGACTGGTGATTTTTATTTCGTAAGCCGTATTTATGTTGACACATCCTTTCTAGTTGGTGGGTTGTTATTGGCCGAAGTGATATTACCTGTTACATTGCGTTGTACTCCTGCCACTTTAGCACCTTTGGCCGAAGTGTTATTACCTATTAAATTGCGTTGTACTGCTGCCAACTTAGCACCTTTGGCCGAAGTGTTATTACCTGTTACATTGCGTTGCACTGCTGCCACCTAAACATCTTTCAGTATGGAATTCCAAATTCGGTTGAGCGTTATCGCCTCCTCTTTTCTGTTGTGGTTTTCCCTATGTTTATTGATTTCTATGGTTTCTCGTACAAGCCGACTGTGGTATCCATAATCGAGTGTTTTACAAGTAGTTTTACATTTTCAAACAGTATCGTATGATCTCTCTCGCTAAATGCGTGTTCCGCTACTACCGATTTTTCCATTTGACCTAATATACAGTTTCACCGATGTTCATTCAGCTTCGTACCCATGGATCTTTTGGTGGTACCGATATAAACTTTTCCGCAGGTGCATGGTATACGGTATACCCCCGCAGCTGATAGTGTATCTCTTTTGTCTTTCGCAGATTTCAGACTTTGCTGTATTTTTCTTGTGGGCTTGAACACTATTTTTATGTTATGCTTAAGTAGCACATGTTTCGCAATGTCTGCCCTATGGTTGAAATGAGATATATATTTACTCATCGTCTATATTCAATGTTTCATGTAAGTGTATTTGATATACGAATGTAGGCTTCCACGGCTGACATCTCTGTTTTGGCAGTCATCTTCAGTGGCATGGTCGAAGTACTCTTCTTGTCTTATCAACTGAAACTGAAGCTCTCATTCCTGCCATGTCTGCCAAAACAGACACGAACTCACTCACTCTAGTGAACAGAGTGTTGAGAATATGTGAAGAAAGGTACGTCAACGATGAAATAAAACACCCAGCTACTGTGTTACAAGCGGAAGGTTACTACAGAAAAGACGTGATTCGGACTACGCGTCCAGAAGAATAAAAGAGGAACACCAGTGAAGGCACTGTTATCTGCCATACATAGAAGGTGTCACTAACCGAATCGAGAAAATTATGATGAAAGAAAAAATTAATACCGCCTTCAAACCAACGAAGAAAATATCGCAGTACCTGAGATCAGCAAAAAACAGCATATATCCACTCAAATCAGTGGGAGTTTACAGGATTCTTGTAACTATGCTAATTTATATTGGTCAGACGGAAAGAAGCATTGGTACCTGCCTAGTCGAGCACAAGCTGAGTTGCCAATTGAGACAGACCGAGAATTCTGCAGTCGCTGAGCATGCATTGTTTGACAGGAAACACAAGATCCTTTTCAAAAATATCAAAAGGCTAGCATAGTCGAATTATTATCCAACAAAAATGTATTTGAAAGTCATATAAATACACAAACACCAAGAAAACTTCAACAGGAAGGAAAGGAGTACATATCTACCAAAGATCTGGCACACAGAATTGGAAGGCGCCAAAACGAAGCCTTGTCTCCCAAAAAGTTCGGAAAATACGCGCGAAAAATCAGCACTATTAAAGACATGACAGAAATGAGAGCTCCAGTTTCTGTTGATAAGTCAACCACGTCACTGAAGATGACTGCCGAAATTGCAATTGGAACGTTTGGAGATTTTAACCGAAGAAGATCACGGGAAAGCCCAGAAACAACCAAAACAAATGTATCTGAGTTGGAAATAGTATCGTCCATTATTATTGGATCTCCCTCTCAGAAATATTGACTTTTTTCAGAACAAGCACCTTTCCCAACCACCAAAAATGCAAAAAGCGTTTCTTTGGTTTCTGCATCTTCTGAAGACGCCAACTTGGTTGGTGAAAAGTACGTCGAGAAGGGTATTGCATGATCGGTGCTTGTGCTTGTGCATTCTACAATTGAGGTTCCAGTTTCAGCTTTCATTGATTTTCTTCCAACGATACAAAATGATTTCATGAGTTGGACTAAATACCTCAATCAAAAAAAATAAGTCAGTATTATAGAATATTTGTCATACTATTTCAAACACTTTGACTGTTATATGCTAATTTTTTTCTTCAATAAGTCATTGAGTTTAGGAATTCCTCATAGTATAGAAATTCTGTTATTCAAATTTTTTGGTACTAGAATATTTATGCGTGATGGGAAAAATGTAGTCGATTATTGATTATTAATCGATTATAACACTCTTAAACAGTTTCAGGTTTTTTCACTGTTTGAAATTCCACTCAAGTATCGTAATACAGTTTTTATGAGTTTTACCTCTCTAGTGTTGAATATTTCCAATTATAACTACCATAAGACGCGAATTTAAATTCATCGAGTTCAAATCAACATTCTATGCATGTTATTATGTTATCCTACATGGAAATGGGCGGTATTAGCTCCTAGTATCCGTTGAGTTCCACTAAATCATCTGATCAAATCAATTGACAAACGTATTCACAACACGGAATAGTTTCTTTAAAAATTCTAAGAATGGATATAATTCGAATAGCGTGAGAAAAGGGTGTTGATGATCACTGATTCATGGAAGCTGGATTGAATTTCTAGCTTATTTGAATTATCGAAATAATTCATTTGTGTTTATAAGTCAAGAGATAATTTGGTTGAAGGTGATTGACAATGTTTCGTGATGAATTTCACTAGTTCGGACTTCCATTGTCTACTATATAAAATGATTTGAAATCCCTGAAACAAGTAATAAACTAAAAAAATGTTTTGATTGATTCAAATAGACTTACTATTCATGAACTTGTGGAGGTTGGTTTTACTGTTTAGGGAGTGTTATCATTTGTTATCAGTTAAACATTGCGTTATCTATACTTCTTTCAGTATTTTTATGTTGAGAAAATTGAGTATTAAATTACTTGTTTGTTTTGTAATTTTCAGTATTGTATGAAGTAACCACTGTTTCAGTAGCATATTACACATGCTTAGTTAAATTAGTTGAAGGAGTACTTCTGCAAAAAGCCTACGATGACTTAAAGCAGTCTTTCTCGAAGAGGGCAATAACGTCCCCTTGTGGGTGCTGGAGGCCTATAGATGGGCAGTAAAGGGCATAGAGAAGATTGGGGGCGTTGAAGCTGTTTACGGGGGCGATGACTAATTCAAAAATGTTTTTTGCTTTCAACACAAACTTTACAGCTCCTTTACGCTTAACGCGCGTTTTCTCATGTAACGCCATCTAGGGGACTAGGCAGTAACTATTTCCTGTCCGATAGTTGTCAAACTGTACAATAGATGGCGAAAATCTTCAATGAGAAGCAAAAAGTTTCTAGTCTCCATTCTCGAAATTACTAGGCCCGCCCGCTGCCTCATATAAAATCGCGCGCGCCATCCAGCCAGTAATGTAACTCCAACCTGATGAAACCGAAGATGACACGAACAAGCCAGTAATGTCAATCGACGATACTACGAAAACAAGTGAATTTAGTTAGCGACTAGCTAGGTAAAGTGCTGTACGTGCGGTGGTGAATACTGTGAGTGGTGTCATTAGCAAGTTTTTAATACTCGATTCTTCACTTCGGCATTTTTGAAAACAAAATGTCTGAAGCAAAAAAGAAGAAACGGCAGCATAGCGCGGAATATATAAAATAAGGATTTATTGAAAATCCCACAAATCCATCTTCGCACATAGGCGAAACATTCTGAAATGAAATTAAAGCCTGATATTAACAAATTTGTTTTAAATTCGAATTGAAATGTTTGTTTTAATAACATGAATAAAAGTTTTCCTGATATTACAAAATAGTGTTTTACATTACCCTGATCAGAAAGTGTCATTTTCACATGACACACATAATTTAATTATTGAAATAATGACTGCGATTGTTATTCATAAGATATTGTGGAGTAAAAAAATTTGGGTGGCGCTAGAAAATAATTAATTCTCGAAGTGGGCGGTAGACAAAATAAGCTTGAGAACCTCTGACTTAAAGGAATATTACGATGATGGATTTTAACTCTTAGTATTTCAGATGTTTACATATATGTAATGATTCATTCATTTATTATCTGTAATGCTTTATATATTGTTTTGTTTATGTGTATTCGTAAATGTACATTTTTAATTTAATATTCTGATTGTGGGTCCGATTCATTATCATTATGATTTGGATCATCTATGGATATAATTTTTTGTGGTATTTTGTTTTTTGCGTACTGTGAAATTCTGCTATATATCTGCAAAACTACTTTCATTATTTCCTTATTATTTGAAATTGTTTTATTGTTGTTGCAGCTGAGATGGGCACCTGACTCTACTTTTTTCAGACAGTTGAACTCTCATTTACTTCAATCATACTCCTTTTATTTAGGTTATACCCAATCATACTTTCCTTCTGAATCTAAGGTGCTTGTCCAATTGCATAAAACGGATTTTCCTTATATTGAGCAATGTCATATCCCGTGTTAAGACTTTATTTTTATTTGGCGGTTATGCATTCTCAAATATAAATTCATCATGTATTATTTCTTGTCTTTCATTAATTTGTATCGTTCAAGTGTTATTCAATTCAAGTACTGGATAATATAATTTCGAAATGGTATTTAGGAGAAAGTAAATATTCTTCAAGAAAGAGTTCAGTTACTATATGCTATTTTTCTCTGATGTTTTTCTTTTTGTTGTCTTTCAAATTCAATGCAATTCTATCGAATACACTTATACGAAACAGTGAATATTAGCGATGGGTGAATAAATATATTATTTCAACCATAGAGCAGAAATAGGAAACATGTGTAGTAAGAGTATAACTTCTTAGTTCACTCAAACTAATTTCACCGTTTGTTTAGGTGAACTATCTGTTGATTCAAAACAAGTTACTTAAAGTAAGATATTCCGCACTGCAGTAAGAGGTGCAAGTGGTTTCAAGAAAATGAAAACTTAGGAAAAGGAAATTACCATATTGTTGAAAATAAGCTGCCAAAAAACAATTGATCATTGGAAAAGATTGCTGAAGATGGTTATGTAAGAGTGATGATTTATACAAGATTCACAACCACATTCATCACCGTCGAAATGTGTTCAATTCGATAACTACAACGGAGTATTCACAACTAGTTCGCTGTTTGAATACAAGGGGAAAATGTTGGATCACAATTTATTTCTTCGACAAATACAAATTCTTGAATGAAATTTCTGAATGTGATGTTTTTGAATCTCATTGAAACATGAATATCATAGAAGCCAGAAATATTGTGGTGGTTTGCTAGCAGATATAAAATTAGTGCACATTTCTAGATAATTGTTAGCACATTCTCTCTAAAATTATATATGTTATTCAGCAAGAAACGTGTTCTATCTTCAAATGTAAAATCGTCATTTGCCTTTTGTAGGTCAAATTGTATCTTTTATATAAGTAGCAAATAATTGTCATCATTATAAATCAATTTTTTTGATTGTGGTATACATCAAGTTACTTCATTTTTGGAAACATTCAGTTTGGTTGCAATAATGATATTTGTTGGTTTTGAAAACAAATATTCGATTTTTTAAATTCTGTGCCAAACTTCAGACATCAAATATTCTGAAATAATAATCATAAATCATAATATAAGTACAAATCACAATACTAGATTCACTATTTTTTGGGAAAGAAAGTTTTTGGCTTTCTACTACTCCATCTGATACAAAAAAATGGATGAGATTTACTTATTTTCAAATTGATTAATCCTTCCTTTCTTTGGAAGATTTTGGAAGATTCTCTCATCCATTTTTTTGTATCAGATGGAGTAGTAGAAAGCCAAAAACTTTCTTTCCCAAAAAATTAATCACTCCTAAAAATATAACCCTTTTAAAATCAAATTAGATTCACTAGTTTTGCCATATATTGTTTTTACCCCAAAAAATCTCATAAAGGTGCGCATTCTATTTTGACGTTAACAACTCTCTTTGCAGATTTGAAAAAGTGAACAAAGCTGGTATTTGTATATGCGTTTGAAATTTAGTTTGCTTTCCAAACAGTTCAGGCAACTGATGTGTCATTATGTTCTATAATAGAGTACTAATTAAAGGTTTGTAGGAGAATTTAAGATGCAACAAACAACTAAAAGAGAATATTACCATTATTTAAAATGTGAGTGCATTACAAAGATACATCCGTTTTGACCTTTGGGTCAAAACTTGCTTCATAATATCGGTCACTATCTGGAGCTGCAAAATGTAATATGTTTGATCATATTAGTCATCGTAGCATAATGAAACAAATCACTTGTACAAGTTGACATAATTAGAAATATTTTTTTCTCCAGCTAGTAATTACAGCACCAGTCCGACGTTTAATGCATATTTTCACTTGGTAACTTCAAATTTCCACCTCGGACTAACATTTTTTTCAGTGCAATGTATGACAGTTAAATGAAAGAAAAATCATCTGTAACGTTATTTCGATAATATGTTAGTGTGAAATATAAATAGCATAACCTTCTTCAACAATAATTCGATTACTATTTATCAGACGTATCGTGTGGGTCACAAACTTCAAATAATCTAAGGTGAATCTAGATTCCGGATCAGAGGAATGTTTTGTCTTCTCAAATTGTATTCAAATGCTTCGAAGTAATATAGTTCATATGTAAATCATGATCATGTTCTGCAGATTAAACATTGTTCTAAACAAATCGTGCATTCTCATATAACGACAATTATAATACTTTCTCCTATGAATTGGAGAAATCTCTGGCGTGGGATGAAATAGTTGAAAAGGCTTTTTTCGCAGAACTCTGAAATAGTGCATGTTGAAAAACAAATGATTTTGTATTATGCTTGGATCACTTTTGTTGAACGGAATCATTTCCAATTACCATTTCTTGGGGATATATATTGAGAAATAAAAACCAATATTTGCAATAATTGAAGTTTCAGTAGCATTCATTATCGGCACTCCTTCTCAGCGCTATAATTAATACAAGTGGTGAAGAAACCTATGAAGGTTAATTTCTAATTTTGCATGGCGATTTCCTATCACATTGTAACGCCTACATGCGTCAATTCGTTCATTATCAGTTATTGTCTGATAAACAAATCAAACTATCTATATACTAAGACATGGAAAAACTACTATCAACTAAGTATATATTCATGGGCTGCTTTTGTGTTCACTGAACTTCACAACTGTTTCTGTGTTTGAGAACAAGAAATAAGAGTCGTCAAGCACAAATTTTTGTTTGGTAATTAATCACCTGGTACACAAACCAACCATGAATATTTAATGAAATTACCCGTTTGCTGGTACATCATTTATTTTCATGACAACAAGAAGACTGGTATTGAACTTTCCCAGACATATTCTGTCATTTTCAGAATTGCCAGAGTTGTTCTACTACATAACACATGGGATGAGAATACCCAGGCCTAATAAAGAAAACGCGTGTTTTTCCAGAATCTGCTTTATTCATCAACTTCATCTCCTTCAAGAGTCACACAAGAATTTCAGCGTCCGTCTAACATTTCAGTAAGTACTACTTTTGTAGTACAACGATTTATCGTTTGCCTCGAAATAGGCCTCAGTTTCAGCAATAACCTCTTCATTCCAACAAATTATTCCACCGGTGAGCATTTTTATGAGGTCTACGAACAGTCAGTAGTCACTGAGAGCCAAATCTGGCGAATACGGTGGGTATAGGAACAATTCGAAGTTCAATTCATGTAGTTTGGCATTGTTTTGATTGTCTTGTGACACGGTGCGTTGTCTTGATGGAAAAAACTGTTTACTTTGCCATGTGCGGTAGTTTCCTAGCAATTTTGGCCTTCGAACGCTCTAATAACCCCATATAATATTCATTGTTGATTGTATTTCCCTTCTCAAGATAGTTGATGGCTATATTACACCACACACATCCCGGAATACGAGTTTCACCAGATGCTCTCCATTCAGATGACGATAGTTTTTATTCCAGAGTGATGGATCCATGTTTGATCCATTGTTACCTACATATCGACGCAATAATTTTAGTTTGCTATGTTTAAACATGCTCTGAATCGTCAAGCCTTTCTTGTTTCTGATCAACAATGAGCTCGCGCAGCAACCACTTTGAATAGAGCTTTCTCATAGTCGAATGATCATGCAATATTATAATAAATTCAATAACGTAAATTTCCGCTTGAAATACAGTCGCATAAGTTCCTAGGCAGGTAGATAACTCTGTCCTGGGTCTGCGACTGAAAACACCTGAACCAGAACCGGAAGGTGTTTTTGATCCATCTGTGAACCAACAACTATCTGCTCTCAATATTTCTTTTTCCCGCAGGATCCAGTCCTCTATACTCGGAAATAGTACTTTATAAGGCAGTTCATAGTTGACAGTTGGAGGCGTAAAGTCAGAGGTCATTTCCAGAATGCTGTGACTTCCAATATCAACCAACAGTCAGTTGCACTCTGCATTGAATTGATTTGTGCAATTGGCAATGTGCACAAGTCTGTATGCAGTCCATCTAGCCCCTCTTCACAGAGAAATGTGTAGAGGAGGTAGATCTAGAAGGATCTCCATGGCCGCTGATGGTGTGGTACTGATGGCACTACTGATAGCCAGACAAGCCTGTCTATGTAAGCCAGAGAGCTTCGCTTGGGCTATTTTCTCTAAAGCCTCCGGCCACCAAGCAATTGCACCATAAGTGATCATTGGTCTGACAATCATCACATAAATTCAATAGATTTGTCTGGGACCTAAACCCCAAGTTTTAACACAAATCCTTCGACATGTCCATAGAGACAGCCTGGCTTTGTGTAAAACTTTTTCCAACTAAGCGTTCCAGGTGAGTCTTTTATCAAGGACAATGCCAAGATATTTCACCTCCGTTCCAAATGGAATGATCACACCATTGAGGGAAAGTGGCGTTAGATCATCTAATTTCCTTCTCTTGGTGAAGGGGATTAACGCAGTTCAGCAGCGGTTGAACAACGTCCAACGCGATTTGGAGGATATTACAAGCTACCCTTATCCCGATGATAAGGTCATCTGCATAAGCTTGCAGATCAACTTTTCTTCTGTCGAGGGCATCAAGCAGACTATCCAACAGGAGCGACCATAGAAGGGGAGATAGTACCCCACCTTAAGAGCAGCCCCTGGTAACCCTGAATCTGATAGCCTCGCCTTGGAGAGTCGTAGTTGCAGTTCTGTTTATTAGTAGGGCATAGAGCCAGCCCGTTATGGTCGATTCTATACCCTTGCTAGCCAGAGACAATCCTATAGATTTAGGTAGTGCATTATCAAATGCTCCTTCAATATCAATAAATACAGCAACCGCAATCTCCTTGTTGTCAAGGGATTGGGAGATTTCCTCAACGAGGTTGTGCTGTGATAACCTTTCTTGCGACGTCCTAGTCGTTCTATTTTGGGCGTTTAGCGCTCTCGAAGATGGGCGGTCTGTTGTTATCAAGAGTCAGATTTTCAGGAAAGTGGTTTTCTATCAAAAGCTCTAACGTTCATTTACTAGAGGTCGTAAATGTTCCATCGGGTAGTTTAAGAGACCCAATTTCAGCAGTCGGCTCTCCAGAGAGAATCTTGTGAATTCTTGCGCTGCGAGGGGAATCAGAGATACTCTCACAGAACTTCCTCCAAGACTCCCGTTTTGCCTTTCTAATATCCTTATTGTATGACATAGGGAGTGTTATAAAGCTCCTAGTTACTTGACTCTTTAGCTCGATTGAATAGTCGTCGAACTTCTTTTCTTTTATTTTCAAGGCTTTAGTTCCACCAAGAAGAGTTGCGGTTATATCTTTTGACTCTCAGTGGACAATTCTCATGATAGAATGAGATCACTGCTTCGCGAAATTGCGTCGCTACTGTATCCATATCATTACAACTGTGATTAGTACTGAATTCGTCCTCAAAGTACGATAGGAGGGAGTTTTTATACCCCCTCCTGTCAGTAGATTTCGAGTCACGATATTCCACTACTGGTCTTAGACCTGTCTCAATATTGAAAAGAATATATCTATGGTATCAATAAGAAGGTTCAGTAGATACAGACCAATGGTGTATCTTGTTGCTCAATGAATGTAAGCTGATAGTTAAATCTAATACCTCTTGTCTATTACTAGTGACAAAAGTTGGATCCGAGCCCTCATCAATTACAGACAGCCCCTCCCCTAGTATATAATCAAAGAGTAACTCACCCCTACGGTTTATATTCGTGCTGCACCACGTTGTATGGTGTGAATTGGCGTCACATCCCATTACTATTTGAAGTTTGTTCCTTTTGCTATAGTCGATAAGTCGTCTAACAGCAACAGGAGGTACAGTATCCGAATCTCTCGGAAAGTAGGCGGAGCAGGCGATAAAATTCGTCTTATCCTTCTTGCCCGATAGGGAAATTTGAATGGCTATCACGTTTCGGGTGCAGAAGCCTGTAAGCAAAAAATGGTTAATACCTTTCCTGATGACCAGACATGCTCTGGGTTTCACTCCAGGGCACGCTATTACCTCACCAGGAATATTGCTCAGTCCGGTTACCCGGCCTTTATTTCCTGTCTATGGTTCCTGCAGGAAAGCAAGATCGATTAATTCATCCTTGAAGTTTTTTCCAAGGACGTATGAAGCGGCCTTGGCATGTTGTGAGTTTGCCTGTAAACACTTGAAGATAACAAGTGTTGCTGCAAAGTTAAAAAATCCTTGAACCTGGAAGGGAGAAAATGGGGGGTCCTAAGAACACCTCCACCCTCCTCTCCCGAGATCGAGGGATGTGTAGGCTCAGATGATGAGGTGAGGACACCTGCTGTCTCTGAGTTGCCTGCTGATATCTTGGATCTCTTTGACGAGACGATTGTCGTCTTCGCTTTCAGAAATACACGTCCAGCCTTTTTTCCCAGTTTACTCGACGGGACGTTGGCCGTCTTCGTCTCCTGAGAAACACCTGTTTTCCCGGCCTTGGGCTGGGTGTGAGCCGGTGGATTACCCCTATGTTTGGGTGAAGGTTTGGTTAAACTCCTCCCCAAAGGTAGATTTCCACTCGGCCCCGCCTTATTTACTCTAACGGGTGCAGTAGTGTGACTCGTTTGAGTAGTTTTCTGCTGGGAGGGTGCCTGGGTTTTAGGGCGCAATAAGACCTGCCCAAAACCAAAATGTGGTCTGAAACCCGTCCTCGCCATGGATCCATCGTCTACAGCGAAGGTCCATGTTTGACCAGGGCCTGACTTTTCCTTGTGGAGGATCGTCACTCCAAGGTTGCCAAACCATGATTAATTTTCCTCAATCTGATGAGAACCTGTTCGGAGGTCAGTCTATGACTGCCTCCGTCAGGTAAGTAAGCAACACAGATGTGTGGCTTAGGAAGTTGGTCCCCTGTGACGCATTTCAGGAAAGCACCCTCCCACGGTTGCAGAGTATTAACTACACCCGCAAGCCAGTCGGCGCTAACATAATCCTCACAGACGACCTGTAACCATCCAGGCCGAAAGACGCAGCTCTGGAATCGAACCTGCGGCCACCGTCTGGAATAACCTCCACAGCCGACAAAATAGCCCCCTGAAGAGATTTCAGCTGGTTGGCCGTTAATGAGGTAGTCGGGTAATCAAGGTGCAAGATTCCCACCTTGATGCCCGCGACCACCTTCCCATATGAGGGTTTTTGCACATCAGGTACACCTGACGATGCCTTAGATTAAACCGTGCAGGTCTTTTTCGCCTCTGGTTTCGGTAAATTATCATTTGAGGGCAAACATTTGCTAACCTGCTCAAGCGGGGGTTTGTTCCCCCACCTGAGACAGAGTCTGCGTACGTCGCGCTCAAGAATTTGGTGCAAGACGATTTCATAAGGTACTTCGCTCTTGAGGAGACGACTCAGTCGTTTTCTGGCTGTACCACTAAACCTTTTCCCAGGTTCATTTTTAGAATCAGAGTTTGGAGAGTTGAGAAGCTCTCGCTCCTGATCTAAACTTACAGGGAGGTCAGCTGAAGTCGTTAGCTCGACATCCATCTCCTCTGTAGACTCAGCGTCAGAAAAAATATTCAAATTTACTCTGTCCATAAAAGTCCCACGCTCAGCTAGGGAAAGAAGGTCAATCACGGCAGAGCCCCGCATTACCGTGACAAGGCGATGCTACGACGAGAGGGTGCCCGGTATCTCGAAGGTTCCGTTAGAGACAGCTGATAGGCTCAGTGTCATTCATCCTCTCGGCACGGTTACACACACCCTAGGATTGAGCCATCGTTGTGATGCCATTTAGTTAGGGAATAACAGAACCACCATTGATTCTGTCATTCCCGTATCCAGCGGGGCTACGTGGAAGCAGGCATCCGATGGCCGATTTGCTCAACCCACACATCCTACGCCAAAGCACTTGCCGAAAACAGCATGCCCAGTGGTTCAGGCAGTGAAAGATGAACAAGGACAGCCAACCCGCCACATTTAGGTATATTTTGAGAAAAATGGGGCCCAGTACTGTGGGACTCCAAATTCCACAGTTTCAAAGTGACTGAATCTGCCGTCAATTTTCACGCATTGCTTTTTTCTTTCTAGGTAACATTTCATCAGTTTATATATATTGCCTCTCAACCCTGCACTTTCACGAAATGAACCAACACCTTCTTTCGATATCGTTACAATATCAGCTAGGTCACGCAACTCCATTTTTTGATCGTTCAAAACGATTTTGTGGATTTTTTTATGTTTTCTGGTGTTACTGTCCTATTTAGACGTCCACTGCGTTTTCTACAACCACGTTTGAAGTCAGCAAACCAACGTTTGATTGTAACACGAAATTGTTTTCGATCCATTGTGTTACTCTTAGCGCAATAACTCACAAACTTATGAGTAGAATTTCATGAAATTTCAGCAGTTTTTTTGAAGGTGGTTGAAAATGTTTCTTGGTGAATTTCATCATTCGGGACTTCCATTGTTTAATATAATATAAACTGATTTGAAATTTCCTCAGTGGTTTAGCGGGAGATGACCGTTTGGCGGTTTGGCGCTAAAACCACTGAAGCGGATATAGGGAAGAGGGGATAGGTGAAAGCACTCGAATGACCTATAAGTAGTCAGATCTCGGAGGAATAAGTTAGTTATCACCCGAAGACGATTGTGAATACTGACTAACAAAATTGTTATTTTCGGTTAATCTTTTTAATTTTTTTCAGGGATTTCAAATCAATTTATATTATATTGGACATTGGAAGTCCGAACTGATGGAATTTCAGCAGCTTCCTTTTGAAGGTTAGTACTAATTGAAAAAGCGGTGAATGCAATAAGGCTATCGCCATCTATGTGTTAGGCCAGAGACTTTTCAGCCCAGATAGCACAACAGGATAAAAGGGTAAAAACCGAGCAGAAGACTATGGTTTGAGAAAATTCGTACAAAGTGTGAAACATATGTAACATGCAGATCGAAGCAACATTGTACAGAAAAAAATGTCTCGTTCACTATGTTGAACATCGTCAATAACAACTTTGTTTCTAGCGTTTCTTCACGTCATTTGGAAGGCAATGAAATGAAAAAAGAAGAAATATCATTAGTGAAAATTTTGAAGTAATTCAACATTAGGTCAGCAAAAAATGAACTTGTATATAAAATTACAATGAAAAGCATGATGCCAGTATTGATAATTTGATGAAGGGATGGTTGACAGCTTTTTGCGATGCATTCGCACGAGTTTTTTTGTCTTATTTCATTGTGTTCGGCCGACAATCAAGAAAGTACTGATAGAATGTCCAACCAGTTTTGACCACTTGAGGGAATTTCATGAACAGAATGTCATGAAGTTGTTGAAAATAGAAATGAACCGAATAAAAAAAAATTAAACATACAAATATCTCAATGAGAATACGTTAAAGAAATTTCACTGAGACTTTTTATTTTCCTCACTGAATACTGTGATCATTTGACACGTTTTGATTCAGAACTGAAAATATTATAAAAACAACTAGCTAAGATGTTTTTTTCATTTGGGCATCTGAATATTACGGAAACCAGATACCCATATTGAACGGCAACAGTCATCTCTCCATTGAACTGATTCAACTGAACAAATAGCCCCTATATCTTCATGAAATCTGAGACGGAAATGGCACGGAGTAGTAATATGCCCAACGCGTTCATCAGACTTCAAACCACTAGGCTTGAAACAACCATAAAGAAATGAAATGAAGATTAGCCATGCTCCACTGGCGATGGACGATTCCCGTATATTACATTTTTCTGTTCGCGATCACCAGCGAATATAAATTTACACATACTTCAACGAAGGCTAATTAATACCCATTGACGTTTCGAGAATGAAATAGAATCGAGGAATGCCGAGGAAAGTCGTTCTGTCCTTCCCACGAAGAGTATCAGTCTGAAAGTAATCATTTCGAACAGAATAAATCAGATTTGATTATGATTACTATGAAGTGATTTAATTTCGACTTGGCTTCGAAACTAAGATCGATTTCCTGTTTCGAATTCATATCGAACTGGAAGTGTCTCTTAAACATACTCTTTATACTACAACTACAAGCAAAGGTAGATTTACATATCGCGTGTACAATGAGCGATGTGAAGAAGGCAACGTAAAATCGTTGCAAAGCCATACTGCAGTTAGGAAAATTTGATCGGAAAACCACCAAAACACGAACAACCAATTGTCTATCTACTAGATCAAATCACAATTATATGCATTTGTTTCAACAACAAATCAGGATATATAGGTTCATTAGGTAGTAGGTATAATTAGGTAGTGGAAGAATATCATTCACATTTCACTTCTAACACAAATTATTTATGAACACTCAACAGTACAGCACGTGTGAGTAACCTAACCTCTTTGTTTTCAATCAAGGTTTTGTTCTACATACGACTTTTTGAAGAAAAAAAATCTGCTGCACAACATACGACTTTTTTACATTCAACCATAACTTATAATAGATCAGCTGATGACATACAATATTTTTGTAGCAGTTGCAGACTGAAAAATGTCACCTTTAGCACAAATGAAAGAAAAAAGGACAATTTTTACATACGACCTTTTGCACTAACAGTAACGGTATATTACAAAATTCAAAAAATAATTTGTCTCTAATGATGTTGGACTTGAATTAAATTTTGACAAATGTGAAATTTTTACCCCTTTTCAGATGCTTACAAATCCCTTCACAATGATTTCTCCACAAATTGAAATTGTTCCCAAAACACACTGGTCTTTATTGGGAGCTCCTCTCTCTGTAGAGGCTTTATCACTTTGCCTCACACAGAAAACAGTGTCTCTAATTCTAATGTCATCTCGTCTCAATAGTCTTACTTCCCATATAGCATATTTTCTATTGAAATAGTGTTTGGCAATCCCCAAATTATTGTATACCCTGAGATGCAGTCCAACTTGGATATGTCAGTCTTCACAAGAAATGACCAATAATAAATTTGAAGATATCACTTGGAGTCAAGCTACTCTCCCAGTTAACTCTGGTGTCTTAGGTATTCGATTAGACTCATCTCTCTCACTGCCAGCATTTCTTTTCTCTTATTACAGTTCTCCTCATTTGATCAACTCCATTCTTTTCAAATCTTTGTTTGAAATTTCTGATGCGTATTACTTGAATGGTGAAAATGAATGATTATTTCAAACAAAAAATACCCTTCCCTAAAATAAAAAGTGTCAGAAAGCCTGGGATTATCCAATGATCAATTTGGTTCATAATCAAATTCTTGAGTCAGCTGAACGTTTCGATATTCAAATGGCTAGACTCAAAGCTGTTATATCCAAAGAATATGGTGCCTGGCTGAATGCTCTTCCCGTGGCTTCTTTGGGTACCCTCTTAGATGATGCATCTTTTAGGATTTCGATAGGTCTTCGGTTAGGTTCTTCAATTTGTGTTAGTCATAAATGCAGATGTGGATCCACTGTGGAAGGAAATGGTTACCATGGCCTAAGTTGTAAATTCAGTTCTGGCAGATTTTCAAGACATCATTCCATTAATGATCTTATAAAAAGGGCTCTAGCCACTGCAGAGGTTCCTTCAGTTCTTGAGCCACTTGGTGTTAGTCGAGATGATGGTAAGCGTCCAGACGGGATGAGTCTAATTCCTTGGAAATTTGGAAAACCTTTGATTTGGGATTTCCCCTGCGTGGATACAGTTGCAGCTTCACACCTTGCCGCTACGTCTAATTATACTGGTGCAGCTGCTATGCTTGCAGAAAAATCAAAATTTCGGAAATACTCCAATTTGCTAGATTCTTACTGTTTCTTTCCTGTTGCTATTGAAACCTTTGGTGTTTTTGGATCTCATGCTTATGAATTGTTGAAAGAAATTGGTAGAAGAATGATGAATTCCACCAATAACAACCGAGCCTATTCATTTTGAGATTGAAAGAATCAGTATCGCCATTCAAAGGGGGAATGCCACATCGATATTGGGTACTCTTCCGTCTACTCAAAAATTAGATCAAATATTCCTGAACCCACAAATCAAATCAAAATTTCCTATGAACAACGCAAAATGGAGTCAGCAGATTGATCATTGCCCAATTGTCACAGAAGATGCAGAGGAAAATAAACAAGTTCTGGAATTATCTTTCTTTCACAAATTCGAAAAAACCACCTTGAGCATTTCTGATTCAATTTCAAGAAATTTGACTTCACATTCCTCATTCCGTTTGTCCAATAATGGGAAGAATCATTATATCCGTGATTACTGCAATGAAAACAGCGGTGGCGAAAGTATCACCAACACCTACAACACAATTGAATCAGTGAGACATTCCTCAGTCAAAACTCTTGGGCTTGATGGGTTGAAAAATATTGGCACCTGTTTCACGAACAGTGCAATCCAATGTTTGTCAAATACGAGATGGTTACTGGAATATTTGGAAAAGGATGAGTACATGAAAGATATCAATACTAATAGTTCTAATACGGAGGGTGCTTTAATCAAAACTTTCGCAGAAGTTATCAAGGAATTGTGGTCAGGAGATTCATCGGATAGAGCAGTGAACACAGTCTCCTTAAAAAGTCAGATTCAGAGTTTTGCCCCTCGATTCATGGGTCATGCGCATCAAGACGCCCATGAGTTCCTTCGTTATCTTTTAGAAAGCATACATGATTACGTTAATAGAATTATTGAGAAACCTAAACCGACCTTAACGGAGATTAACGAAAAATTGAGCGACAGCGAAAAAGCGCAAGAGTCATGGCTGATTTATTTGAGTACATATAACTCTAAGATTGTAGATAATTTCGTTGGTCAANTCTTTTTGCTGACTAGTCAGAAAATAAGTGAAACAATATTTGGGTATGCAGCAGGCCAAAATTTAGTGTACTCTTATAACACAGATTCAAAGCTTTCGCTATTCTTTATTATCATCATCAGGGATGCTACAATATGGATAGGAAGACAGATCAGATCTAGAATACGAGATCAGTCAAAAATCCAACTTACAGTATATGTGAGGTTAGGCGGCAGGATGATTAAAATGTAGACACAACATATATAGTTGTAGAGACCAAAAATTAACCTCAGGAAAGTTGAGACAAACACAAATAATTTACATCGAAAATGATATATCATTTTTTGAAAAAAGAAAACCACTTGTTGTTCCTTGATGAGGACCATGTGGAAATTTCAAATTTAGGTTAGGTAATGGGAACTCCAAAAGGAAATAAAAGATTATTGAACTTTATATTGTTGAAATAAAAAAAAAACGGGGTGCTCTATTTGGAATAAAAAAGTTATCTTTATTCGAGTTTACAAAACTGTGTAATTGTGAAAACACGCAAAACTAGTGAACCTGAGTTATGGCAATGAATAGATGCTCTTATATAACAGATTTTCGGCTTTGGAAACGTCTGTAAAGAAGAATAAGTGGTATCTATTTGGGATAGAGAACACATTTGATGAACTTGGATGAAATCCAAAGAAAAACATAAAAAGTATTGTAGTTCTGAGTATACAAGCAATGATTGTTTTGGCGAAAACAAAGGAGAAAATGAACAATTGTTGTTAATGGTGATCAAAAGATTGAACATCAGAATCATAAAAACTCATGATGCTCGATATCTAATTTGAACTAATAGTGGTATCGTGATCGAGTAACCCAATTTTTGTATGTTTTTTCAATTTTGAAACATTTCATTTGACAACTATAATGGCAACTTGTATTTTTTCGTATACATGATCATGAAACTGATGGAAACATCCTAATAAACCCAACATCATTGCGATTGAAATAGTTGATAAAACAATAAACATTACTGAATTAAATTAGAAAAAAAATCACATCTGGGCGCCGCTAAATTTTTGAGTTTGCTTGACAACTCTGCTTCGAAGAGAGATATTAATTTTTCTTCAAATTTTTTTTTATCAGAATCAGCTGGCCCCATGAATATTTTCCTACTTCATTGAGTTTTATGTATCCTGCAACCTGTATATATCTTCCTCATCAGAACTTCTGATATATGAAACCTTTGAAATAGTCAAAGAGTTTTCCTCTTTCAGTTTCATTTCGAGCAATACCCACCCTTAGCAAAAACCATCTCAAGTATTCTAACAAGTGGCCAGATTTATCTTATGACTTCATCAGTGCAACGTAGACTATTTCGTCGACTTTCAGTTTTCCAGATTTCTTGTGATCGAAATTTACTGATTCTGACAAGTATTTATTTCTGAGGGAAGTTCTTATGACGATGTATGATAATTTATTTGCCGTTATTTACAATTCTGACCAAAATGATAATATGGATGAAACCATTCCTATTGCGAGATTCTAACAAAACAATTCACGAGACCGTAACAAGTGCCTCATTCACTATATAACTTAACTGCTATAGGCCTAGGAACTAGGCCTAGGACTAGGCCAAGGAACTAGGTATGAAGGTGGTTTTTAAAACAAGTCATACACTGCAGAGCCTTTTGGGAATTCCAAAAGACAAAGTCGAGAATTCGGAAGAGTCTGGAAGGACTGCGATGCAAAATATTATGGACAGACAAAAAGATCTATTGAAGTGAGATATAAGGAACACATAGCACACTTAAAATATGGAAGACTTGAAAAATCAGCAGTCGTCCATCATATTTTGCAACAAAACCATTCCATAGACTCCAGTTCTTTAAGATTAGTTAGACAAGTTGACAACAACAGGCAACTAGATGCCTATGAGAGTGTAGAAATAAGTAAACATAATAATATTATGAATAACGATAACGGACCAATACCAAATTATCCTTCTGAAATATTGACCACTAATTTTTTTATATGTTTTTAGATAGTTAACAAATGCTGATACCTAACCTCTCCATCAGCTCACTTTTTTTCCTTTTTGCGGACGCCCATGACATTTTAACCATCTTTTCAATTGTTCACAATTATGAGCCACAACTGAATTATAAACAAGTGAAGTACCATCAATGGTTTTTTCCAAAAAATTTTTTGTTTGTAGAGATAATATTCCTTGCCCAGCCATTGTTGATCAGTACGAATGTTTTGAATTACCGTCATTTCAATATGGCGGCTACGCTTGCGCTTGTCTTATGATGAAAAGGCCTATTCAGTAGGTACAAAGAAGCCAAGAGGGGACACCACCTTTCATTATTAAATTTTATGAACTTGTTCTGACAGTGCGTTGGAAGTTTTCACGATAAATTTTGAATGTTCTGTTAAGAATATGGAGGATTACACTGAAAACGATTTCATCGGAACCAATTCACCAAAATATCATTCAACGGAAATTATTTCATCGGAAAACCACCAAAACACGAACAACCAATTATCTATCTACTAGATCAAATCACAATTATCAAATTATATGCATTTATCTCAACAACAAATCAGGATATATAGGTTCATTCATTCTGACAACAAGAATAAAAAAAATCAAGATACAGGCATTTAGTTCAACAACAAACTAACAAAAATACATTTATCTTAATAACTAGATCAGAAGCTATGTGCATGCATCCTAACAACTAACTAAGATTATTACTGTTATTTTAACTGTTAGTGCGAAAGGTCTTATGTAAAAATTAAATACTTTACAGGGGAGCATAAAAACTGATTATTTCCGTATGATTTATTAATATGATTTCACTATTATATTTCTGTCTGCTGTTTCCATAGTGACTAATGTATAATGTAACTTTTAAAACATTAAATTGATAAATAAGATAATTACAGTAACATACGAATTCTTTCAGTTTTAAATTGGAACTTAATTTGACAAACGACTTTTTGCATATCAACATAGGACTCTTTGCAATTGATATTTGAGCCTAAATTTACCATACAACGTTTTTCATTTAGGCACAAATCTTTTCACGCTTGATTTGTAAGATAATTATCAAACCAAGGAGAATTCAAAACCATATTTGAACATCCAAATAAACTGTTTAGTTTTCAGGTCTTGGAGGTTCTTAAACTTCCGTTCTTGAATGAGAAGGGGCTCCTTGTAGAGTGGTTTGGGTTGTTGGAGCACATCAAGTGGTGGTTTTGGTCGCCTTGAAAGTGCCAAATGTGCCTGTCGGGTTTGTACATAGGACACCTTGAATCGGTGACAAAATGGTCACCTTTTCTTGACCCGGTATGAATGCTTTTGTAGTACCATTGGAAAAATCATAAAAGTCCTTGTAATTTAAACTTTCCACATGATATGGCCTGGGGTGCTTTCGTGCATCTCTAACATTTCTCACAAAGTCCACGGGTATAAAATGTTCACGCTTCCTAAGCTTTTTCTCAATTAGACTATGCATACTGTCCACTTCCATTTGGGTATGCCCAACTTCTGAATAGTTTTGAAACATAGTAACTCCTTTTTTCATAGCAAAATACGGAAGAGCATTAGCCACAGTTTCACACATGTTTTGGTAAGTGCAACCAAGTTATCCAAATAATCATTTCGATGGGGTCTGTTTTTTTTGTAATTCCTTGCTCAAGAACCTCACCAGCAATGAAGCGAATACATCACTGTCTAAGTTTCCATTTGCCTCATGCCAGATGTAGAATGTTTCATCATGTGTTGCCAAATGGAATGCAGACCAATTGTGGATTTTTAGTTTTGTTTTGTAATATGCCGCCGATGGTTTTATATCAGGACAAGTCATTACTTTTTGTACGTCAATTGCATAATCGTGATTTTTCGGCTCTGAACTTATCATTTTTTTTCTCGTTTCTTGCTTCTACTTTCCTCTTTTGGTGGCTTTCATAACTTTCAGGTGTAACTTTTCTAAGAGTGAATTTAATACAAGTTTCGCATTGATCTTTTTTTTGGTATGAAAAATCCAATGTTTATAGAAGAAAATATTTTGGTAAACAAAGCTTCGGATGCTGGTTCGTCCTTTTTCTCCAAGCAGATGCGTTTGTACTCATTATACAGTTCGGTTCTGTTTTACCACACTAGTTCCAGATGTCCTGGCTCGACAATAATGGGATTCCATTTTCGGTAACGAGTCCAGAAACTGACATACCTCAGACCTTTTTTGAGACAGTGGAAGAGAATTAGGTAGTGGAAGAGTATCATTCATATTTCACTTTTAACACAAATTATTTATGAACACTCAGCACGTGTGAGTAACCTAACCTCTTTTTTTCAATCAAGGTTATGTTCTACATACGACTTTTTGAAGAAAAAAAATCCGCTGCACAACATACGACTATTTTACATTCAACCATAACTTATAATAGATCAGCTGATAACATACAATATTTTTGTAGCAGTTGCAGACTGCTAAATGTCACCTTTAGCACAAATAAAAGAAAAAAGGACAATTTCTACATACGACCTTTTGCACTAACAGTAACGGTATATTACAAAATATGCATTACTCCTGACAAATAATCAAGCTGCTCCACACACCCATTACATGATATCTTGAGAGGTATATTTTTAGGAGAGAGTAGTTTTGGGAAAGGTTTTAAAATCATTGCTTTCCTTGTTTCTCTGGAAGTTTTCGACATTTTTTGTATTGAGATGGAGAAATAAAAAGGCAAAAACCATTCTTTTTCATCATTTCATTCATATTCCGTTCCGTTCATATCCCGAGAAATTTATTCTTATGTGAATTCTACTTACTGAATTGTTTCTCGATGAACTGTTTCGGTTCGAACACCGATTTCCAATATCTCTGAGAATGAAGAAGCACAACCAGAAATAGAACTTCATATCTGTTTTTCTGAAAAGTGTGACCAAGCGAACTTAATTCAGTTTTGACTATTATTCAGTAGAACTTCAGTATGGTAACCTTGATCCAATTGAACTGATTCGCTATCTTTTACCGTTTACGAGGTACCCATACAAAGACTGAAATTTGAACACTCTATAAGTATCACTAAAGCAGTACAATGAATCAAAAATTATATATTGATTATTCAGTAAATTGTTCATCATCACAATAACTGTTTTGGTATAGATTACCTATGTGTTTTTATATAGACTTTCATTTCTAAATCGACTGGCTTCATCATGATATAAAAGAACTAATTTCTGATATTGAAGTATACAAAATAGACCAATAAAATCACACTGTAATTGAATATCGATATTCTGTAATCAATTTGTGATTATAAAAATGTTCGATTGGATAGTTAATGAGATTTTCTATGATTTACATAAATAAATTAGACATCATTCATATTATCATGGTAAATCGATTAAGGCATTACTTGCCAATATATAATTGATTGAAATGACTTTCCACTTGAATGGTTGCAATATAGAGCTGAAAAATCTATCTATCTCAGATACGGGCAATATAANCTGATAGGCTCAGTGTCATTCATCCTCTCGGCACGGTTACACACACCTTAGGATTAAGCCATCGTTGTGATGCCATTTAGTTAGGGAATAACAGAACCATCATTGATTCTGTCATTCCCGTATCCAGCGGGGCTACGTGGAAGCAGGCATCCGATGGCCGATTTGCTCAACCCACACATCCTACGCCAAAGCACTTGCCGAAAACAGCATGCCCAGTGGTTCAGGCAGTGAAAGATGAACAACAGTCAACCCGCCACATTTAAGTATATGTTGAAAAAAATGGGGCCCAGTACTGTACCTTGTGGGACTCCAAATTCCACAGTTTCAAAGTGACTGAATCTGCCGTCAATTTTCACGCATTGCTTTTTCCTTTCTAGGTAACATTTCATCAGTTTATATATATTGCCTCTCAGCCCTGCACTTTCAATAAATGAACCAACACCTTCTTTCGATATCGTTACAATATCAGCTAGGTCACGCAACTCCATTTTTTCATCGTTCAAAACGATTTTGTGGATTTTTTTATGTTTTCTGGTGTTACTGTCCTATTTGGACGTCCACTGCGTTTCCTACGACCACGTTTGAAGTCAGCAAACCAACGTTTGATTGTAACACGAAATTGTTTTCGATCCATTGTTTTGAAAATAACAAAATTAGTGTTACTCTTAGCACAATAACTCACAAACTTATGAGTAGAATTTCATGAAATTTCAGCAGTTTGTTTGAAGGTGGTTGACAATGTTTCGTGGTGAATTTCATCATTCGGGACTTCCATTGTATAATATAAACTGATTTGAAATTTTCTCCGTTAGGCGGTTTGGCGCTAAAACCACTGAAGCGGATAGAGGGAAGAGGGGATAGGTGAAACTCACAAACTTATGAGTAGAATTTCATGAAATTTCAGCAGTTTTTTTGAAGGTGGTTGAAAATGTTTCTTGGTGAATTTCATCATTCGGGACTTGAATGTGATTCAATCTAGGACAGAAAATTGCTACTTATTAATTCAAAATTTCATCCCCTATTCAATAGAAGTGAACGATAAAATTATTCAACATGGAAATAAGCACGATTTATTTCCATATAAAAGAAGTATAACATTTTGATTCCGCCCTGTGTTCCTAGAATCACCAGTTTCAAAACTACTTCAAGAAAATATCGAAGAATAATTCAAACATATTTGATAAATGGATGTTTCCTGCCGATCAAATGGTGTGGATTTCTAAATGGGACACGGAGTATCAATAAATAACGGATAAACATTATCATAATCAACGCTAGCTTTTTGAACACAACCTTTTGCAACTAAACGCGCGCGATGTTTCATTCCACCACTTTTACTGATTTTCCGCTTGAAGACCCACTTGCATGGAACATATGTTGACGAATCAGAAACGCTGTCGTTCAATTCTCTGGCATCATTATCTTCAAAGCGCTGAACTTCTTCAGACATGGCTTTTCTCCATAACTCAACATTTGTACTAGACATAACTTCATTGACAGTAACTGAATCGTCATTATAGTTCAGGTCTGGCAAACAAGCATGAGTAACATAATCTTCAAACTGCTTAACTTTGATTATTCTTTGTGATTTACTCACTTCTGTGTTTTCTTGTTCATGTGGCAATTCAATCAGAATTCCTTTATCACTGGTAGAACTTTCTGATTTATAATCCATGGAAATGTCATGAAATGAATCATCAGACCAACCAACTTCAGCTTCTGCCTGAGCCCTCACTGAATATATTCATTCTTGCAGTTCATATGCTATAGGTTTAGATTTGTGTATGGTTTCTTCAATGTATACATTTCTGCTTACTATTATTTCATTTTTCTCTGGTTCATATAATCTGTAGACCTTAATGTTGTCACTGAATCCAACCAAGATAATCACCTTTGTTTTCTTGTTCCATTTTTGCCTTTTGTCTCTTGAAATTAGTGTCATGGCTTTACTTCCAAATATACAACTTACATCAGGTTACCTTTCATGCCACATTTCAAAAGGAGTTTTTCCAACTCCAGAGACTGAAGAACGGTTTCTGAGGTAGACCGCAGTAGCCACAGATTCTGCACAATTTTTTTTTCATATACATCATACAACAGGAAACGAGCCTTTTCAACAATGATTCTCCCAATGATTCTCTCAACAATGATTTTTCAACAATGCGTTCTCTCATGCTATTCTGTTGAGGAGTGTAAGCATTTGTTTGTTGATGCAGAATTCCATATTTTTTATAGTAATTCCGGAGCTGATTACTATCAATCCCAATACCTTGATCACTAGGAAAAAATTTTGATTTTGGTTCTTCTTTGGTTCTCTACATAGTTCTTGAACTCCTGAAATTTTCCAGATGCTTTGTCTTTGCTCCTGAGAAAAGTACGCAAAAGTCATTCTAGTAAAGTCATTTTCCAGTATCGTGAAATATCTCGAGCCA
Source organism: Leptinotarsa decemlineata (assembly GCF_000500325.1). Classification (NCBI taxonomy): domain Eukaryota; kingdom Metazoa; phylum Arthropoda; class Insecta; order Coleoptera; family Chrysomelidae; genus Leptinotarsa; species Leptinotarsa decemlineata. The sequence goes on along the minus strand of NW_019291873.1, from coordinate 34,373 downwards.
CCAAGAGAAGTTACTTCCATTGGTCCACATACATGTCCGTGGTGTATTAGTTCTTATACATAATTAGCTCGATTGCCTTCGTTACCGAACGATTGTCTGGCTTGTTTGCCTTCACAACAGACTTCACACAAGTCAAAGTTACTTTCAACCAAAGTACCTTCACACTGGAAACCATCAACAAGTCCATTCTTCATTGAATTCAAATCTTTGTAGTTCAAATGACCGAAACGTCTGTGTCAGATTTAACCAGAAATTTCTAAGCCTGCCAAGTTCAATAGTGATTTCTTGAAGTTCTGTAAACATTATCCAGTGAAGTTGCTGTAGCAATCAGCTGATGTCTACTGTTATAAATGTCACAGCCAGTTCCATGAAAAATTACTTTGTTATCGTTTTTGATTAGCTGACTCACTGATAACACATTTGTCATCAATTCAGGTATATGAAGAGCATTACGAACTGTGACGGAATATTCATCGGTTCCAAATATTGTCTGGATGTCAATATCACCAAAACATTCTACAACTAGTTTGTTGTCAATTCATACAGTTGGATGTATAGATGAATTTTGTGGATGGAATTATTAAATAATAACACTCTTTCATTCTACAATAATAATAAATTGAACGCTCACATGAACTTTTCCCTCACCGATATAATATGTGATGATGATATTTTGACTGCTATCAAAGAAATAAAATCTAATACTTTAGGTATTGACGATATGAAAATCAAGATGATTTCTTTAGTGATACCTCACTGTATTAATAAAATTGAACATATTTTCAACGAGTCCTTCAGACAGGGTATTTTTCCGGATATTTGGAAGGTTGCTAATATAATTCCAATTCCGAAAAAAAATGCACCTACCACGTTCAGTCACCTTCGCCCTATCAGCATTCTGCCCTCATTCTCTAAAATATTCGAGAAAAATATTGCCCGTCAGATTGAAGAAAATCGAGTACTCCCGTACGAGCAGTCTGGGTTCCGCAAAAAACACAGACTGCTCTCTTGAAAGTAATCGACGATCTTGCGAGATTCAGAGATCAATCAAAAGTCATCATTTTAGGACTGCATGATCAAAGTAAAGCTTTCGATGTAGTTAATTTCGATTTACCCATCAACAAGCTCAAGTTCATAGGATTCGATGACATTTCTCTCAAACGGATGATCAGCTATCTCACAGGCCAATCACAGAGGGTCAAACTGGATGATTACTCATGGTCATCCCTGAAAGAAACAATCTCAGATGTACCGCAAAAAAGTATTTTAGGACCCTTGATGTTTTCAATGTTTATTTTTGATTACCCTACCTTCTTATCACATTGTCAAGTACATCTATACGCAGATGATATAGTGTTATATTTGTCTTCTCGTAACACCGATACAGAAAGTTGCGTGGCCAATATAAACACAGATTTGCACAAAACATTTTTATACTCGAAGAACTAGGAACTGAAAATCAATCCAAATAAAACTTTGGCCTCATGCATAGAGTCTTAAAAACAAATTGTAGAAAATTAGTGTAACTTTAGGCCCACTCTCGATAACGCAGACATTGACTGGGTAAACAGTGCTAAAAATCTTGGCGTAACCATAGCTCTTTGTCTTTCCATGAACATGTGACAAACATTTTCAAAGTATCATTCTTCAAATTCAAATCGCATTACATATTCAAGTATCAGTTATCAGAAGAAATGAAACTCAGATTAGTTAAAAGTCTTATTCACCCCTAATACGAGTATTGTTGTTTGGTGTATTACAATTTTTTGCTGCAATATAACAAGCAGAAGTTACAACATATACAAAATGCTTGCATGCGATTCGTATGCTGTATACCTTATGTTGAACATGTCACACCATTTTTGTTAAAAATGAAGGAGCTGAATGTGAGGTACAGAGTCCAATATTTGATGAACATTTTTTTGTTTAAGCTGCTTCAAAGTGAAACACCTAGTTATTTATATAATTCATTAGTCAGGTATTCTGACATACATATGGTCAATTCGAGAATTAACTCATTCAACATACCTAGGCACCGTACTTCCAAATTTCAAGAATGTTTTTCTTATATAGCCCCTTCTAATCAGAATGAAATTTTACCCATTTCAAATCATAATATTCATCAATTTAAAAAAGAAATAAAATCACAGATGCTTACCGCTCAGTGCTAATTTGAAAAATTTAAAATTCAATGTATGGTAATGAAATTGTTGAATTGACCAAAATAAAGTAATGAATATTAAGAGTTATTAGCAACTATATGATGTATTATTTTGTCCCTTCTCCATCATTGTTATGATGGAGTTAATAAGTATTTTTATAATTGAATTCTTACACTCACTGCATAATTTTTGGGAAAGGGTGGAAGATAGTCTTTGACTAATCCTTTTCGTTTCATGTAAAAATGTATTTTTATGCATTCATAAACGATATTATTATTTTTTTCACCGTAGTGTGCGCTGGTCAGGCCCTATCCCCCGTAGCCCCGATACATTCGGAAGGGCGCCCCAGCATTATCAACCAATAACCACTCTCCACACCGTGAGGAGTGGCCATTGGTTCATTTCAGCCCACTCGACCTGAGAAAAGCGAACGTCAGGTGCTTTGATAAGCCAAAGTCTCCAATGTTATTGAAGAAGACCCCATGCATTGACTTATGCTTGTGTCTCAGCAGAAGTAAGGTGATCTCTGCGGCTTTTATCTGAGCTTTTGCTGAACGGATTCTAACTCGGTGACAGAGTTGTGGTCACCCCGTTCAGAGTCGAAAACTATATCGAGTTCATCAGCTGCTCGTGCAGCTGCCCTAAAGAGAAATGCATCTGGCCAGATGGCGATGAGTGCTTGATAGTTTTTTCCACCAATAAGTGTTCAGCCCATCTGGGCCTGGAGCAGCAATGTTCTTGGAATCCACAAGGGCTCTTCGAACTCAGGCTGTCGAAGCTCTCTGTTGAAAGCTCTTCTTTGGTTATTCTTTACCTTCCACAATCTGAAAAATATAAAAATTATAATGGAGCACTTTATACAAGTGTATAAAAGGCAAACTTTTTAGTTTACCCCGATAAGTTACTACGTGAAATCAAAGTATTTTTCACAAAGAAAAATGTTCTATTTATTGACCTAATGTCACATTTCTAAATTCCATTGAAAGCCTAATTTATTATATACCAAAGGGTCAAAAAACCCGTAGGAGTTTTCGAAAATATGAGAGAACTGACCGATACGCATCTTCAGGCGTCACAATACAGTATTGTCACGCTTCAAAATGCGATTGTATAGGGAACACGTGCTGCGTTTTCGTAAACTGTCAAGTGGGAATCTTACATTGAAGTGCTTTTGATAATACGTTATAATGGATTACCACCAAGTATCGGTAAGTTATATCATATTCTCACTTAAACTTTGTTAAAATTTGTTCAGAGAGTGCGTTCAGTTGTTGACAAATAAAGCCATCATCTGGTTTGTATGCTTATCCAAAAGTAATGACAATATTTCATTTTCCTCTCTTCAAAAACATTTGCAGGGTATGTGTAATAAATAACAATATTGATATAGTTATTACTAGGAAGAACACTTTTTATACTCCTGTATATTATTATCAAGACACTGAGCAGATACTTATTATAGATTGTGGATGATATCTGCACTGATAATGATATTCCACGACTGAACTAGGCCATAATTCAGTGTTACTGCTATATTAAATTGACCACTTATTATAACGATTGAATCCCCTCATAAGGAGGAAAGCAACAAGATCCCAGAAACTTGTGAATAGAGTACATGAGTACATTTTATAGCAGTTCATATTTTAAGATATCTCCAGTGACACCGCAAGTGAATAATATCATAAAATTGAATGTAAAAATAATATGGACTTTGCAGTTACATCAATTTGTATATTTTCTTTCATCACAGTATTCAAAATTGATCTTTAACAATAATCATTCATCAACTGATACCGTCAAATTTGTTATACATTTCATTTTTACTTTTTCTTGTGTTTCTTCAAAACTTTAATGGCTGCCTTTCGAAAATATCCAGGGTTCCTCCATATGAATTTGTATTTATTTATATGAAAGAATCTTGGATATTTTCGAAAGGCAGCCTTGAATTCATTGAACAATGTGAAAACAATAATTCGGTCAAACATAGTGGCAACATTTCCGAAGGTGAAATGAATATGTTGTACATCTCTATCAGAATGCAGGGTTTCGCAAAAGACTCTGAGTTAATATGCATATTGAAAATCTGATTGAGTATATATGCCATGAGGAATATTTTGGAAGATATAACCATCAATTAGTATGACTTTTAATTTGTTTTTAAGTAAATGTTTCTGTATGAGAACATATACTTTCACGACTGAAGTCACGATTGAAGAAAACATAATTCGAGCTGATAGGCCGTAATCGAATAGGGTTTGTAGTACCAAACGTTTCGTCTGCTATTACCGTGAGGCTCTCACAGTTCATGACTCAGAGACGTATTCTGGAGGAATATATTATATTTGGAATTAAAAACAAAAATCAAATGATCATTGAAATCCTTCTTTGAAAAAAATATAATTGGCAAATATAAAATAGTAACAACGCATCATTATTCATTATCATCATTGCAAACTGAATATTTCTTTCTCTAGCTCTGGAGATAGCCTGCCTCTTGGGTAAATGATTTTGAATTAATGCACACATATTTCGTTTTCTTTTTTTCTGAACAGCAAGTCTATATTGTGCAATTGAGTCAGAGACTGGATTTCTTGCCATTATATTTCTTTCCTGTATATTCCATGCATGTTGTATACTATAGGACATGCATTCCGGCGTTGTAACTGAATTGAAACATAGAACGTCATAGAATTTTGTGAGATTTTACTGTATAAGTCATAAAGAATCATTGCCATCCAAATATTTTGAAATGGACCATGTCATGTAACCTATAATCAAAAAAAAAAATTAAGGAGTTAAGGACTGAATCACCGACAGTTCAGGCAGTGTCCACAAGATTCGGAGGAAAACATTTCAGATGTCCCTTATTTCACCAAAGTTAGCTGGTTGCGAAAACTCATTTTGGATTACGTGACCCTATTCAAGCTTTCATGATTGAAAAAAGCAATCCCATTGATTATGACAATGAATGATTTATAATTTAAAATTCGTATCAACCTGTGAAGAAAGTTTCAATCTACATAAAACACATAAAGAAGAAGTTTATGCACAAATTAGTGAAATAAAAGAGGAAAATAAGATCCTGCAAGAAGAAAATAAGACCTTGAAACTTAGATTAGAGATCAACGAATGCAAAACAAGAAAATACAATTAAATAGTATACGGCCTGAAAGAAGAAAGGGACGAAGAAATCATTGAAAAAGTTGGTTCCATTCTCACTCAACTGCTCAAACTCCCCCACAAAGATGACGAAATAAGAGATGCCTATAGACTGGGAAAACTAGAAGAAAACAAAGTACGACCAGTATCAGTAGAGATAGGATATGCGAAAATAAAGGCTGATATTTTATAAAATTCAAAGAAACTGAAAGGTACTGGCATTAGTATTGCCTTTAGATTATACTCCAGAAGAATACGCAAGAGAAAAATTTTTGGTGGTCCAATTGAAGAAAGCACGAGAAGAAGGGCATTCAGCCAAATTAAGAGGAAAATTTCTTGTCATCGATGACACTTACTATTCTTACGAAGGGCTAAAAGAAAATATCCAGCAAATAAGCACAGGAGATAATAAAAAACGAGAGAGGGAAAACACATCAGATAATGAAGAAATGCCAAATAGAAAATTGAAAAATTTGAGATCTACATCAAAACATTCGAAGAGACACTAATGTCGTTTTTACCGACATATATAGTTTTTTTCACTTATGAAATGTACCAAAATTTGTAAATATAATAAATCAATATTATTAATTATTCTTGCTGCTTACCATGATTATAAAGTTTACTTTTATCTATTAATTCTGCTTGAGAGGGATTACGATAATACTCCCTTCTCTAATTATATGATAGATTCTGTTGAAAAATTCAAAGGAACATTTCATCTATCAGATGAGTGTGCAATGAATGAATGAATGAATGTGAATGAATGAATTTTGCACTTTACCATAACAATATACGTAGCATACAAAAAAACTTTGACGAATTTGAAGTGTACATTTTTCAGTTTCAGGATTTTTTAGTTGCATGATACTTACAGAAACCTGGAAAATAGTTGACAAAAATTTTCATAACATTGAGAATTATGAAATAATTCACACAAATGAAAGAATTAATCAAAACGATGGAATACTGATATATATAAAAAAAACTACCGGATCGGTACAACTGTATTAAAATAGGTACCTCCAATGCAATATATCTCGAAATTACCATCAAGAAAAAAAAAATTGCGATAGTCAGTATATACAGGTCACCGTCTAGTCATGAAATGGAGTTTGTGAATTCATTAGAAGAATATTTATCCACAGCTGATTACAACAAAATTGATTTATATTTTATAACAGGTGATATTAATATAGATATTGGAGAAAATAAATTGAGCACTGATGAGTGTACTGAAAAGTATCTGAATGTACTGGCAGAAAACGGTTTTACTTCCCTAGTTCTACTAGTAATACTAGAATACCATCAAGAAGAAAAAATTGCAATTGTCAGTATATACAGATCACCGTCTAGTCATAAAATTGAGTTTGTGAATTCATTAGAAGAATATCTATCCATAGCTGATTACAACAAAACTGATTTCTATTTTATAGCAGGTGATATCAATATAGACATTAGAGAAAATAAATTGAGCACTGATGAGTGTACTGAAAAGTATCTAAATGTAGTGGCAGAAAACGGTTTTACTTTGTTGATCAATATTAATACTAGAATAACTGATAACTCAGCAATTTGTATAGATCTCATGTTCGTTGGAAATAAAAATCTCAATGCCGATGAAATTAAATCGGGTATCCTTATGAATCTAATAACGGACCACTTTCCAATTATAGCTGAAGTGAAAAATATACCGTTAGAAACTGAAAAAAATCCAAATGAAGAAACAATGACAAAAGTTGACCAGAATAAAATCTTGGGCTATATCACAACCGAGAATTGGGAGGCAATATACGTATATAGACCCTGATATAGCGATGAATATGTTTCTTACAAAATTTATAAATGTAATAAAAAAGAGCACTAAAACTTTCACAATGAAAAAAATTAAAAAAAAGAATGGATGGATTACAGCAGGATTAGTTAACTCAATATCTGAAATGAACAATTAATAATATTGCGAGACCTTTGTGCCATATTTTCAATAAGTGTATGAAAAAATAAAAAATTCCATTTGCTCTGAAGATGGGATATATTAAACATATTTTCAAATCTGGAGATAAGCTAAATGCCTCTAACTACCGACCGATATGCTCAAAATCATCTTTAGCAAAATTATTGGGAAAAATCATAAAAATTTGATTGATGAACTATGTAAATGAACACAAAATTATTTCTCCTAAACAGTATGGATTCAGAGGAAATATATCAACCCAGGATGCCATAGCTGATGTTATAAGTGGGATATACGAAAATGTAGATGAGAAAAAAACATCACATGGAGTTTTTGTGGATCTAACAAAGGCCTATGACACTTTGAGTCATGAGCTTTTGTTGGAAAAGATGAAAAATTAGGCATAAGAGGAGTTGCTCTTGATCTTTTCAGAAATTACTTGAGTAACAGAAAACAGACAGTTGAAATTAGCGATGTAGTTAGTGATGAAAACAGAATAAATCGCGGTGTCCCACAAGGCACCGTACTTGGACCGATACTTTTTCATATTTCTATAAATCAGCGCCTTAGCCTTATGAGGACAAAAACTGGTTGGATGTGAAAGATGCGGCAGAAAGAGACCTGAAACAGATGATAGAGTGGTTTCTTGAAGAGAACTCGCTTGCAGTAAATCTCAGTAAAACAAATGTAATTTGTTTCACATCATATGAGAAGTACTGAAGTACTTACCCCCATATGGGTCAATAAAAATCAATAACCAAGATTTCAAACTAGTACTGCTAGTAAAGTATCTAGGTATTTCTATAGATTCTGTATCGAGATGAGATATACACGTCGGAAAATTGAAGGATAAATCACGAGGACTAATGTTCAAGTTTTATAAATTACGAAAAATACTTTCTGTTACACAGCTCAGGATCCTCTATTATGCACTAATGGAATCTTTTCTGCAATATGGGATACTTGGTTAGGGTGGAGCAAACAAAACAATTGTCAAAACCATTGAAAATGTGCAAAAACGAATCTTTAAAATAATATATCGCAAATCATTTCGATTTTCATTATATATCGAGTTACAAATTCTTGACATCAAACAGTCGTTTTCCAAAACAGCAATATTTTTTATCCTTCAGCGTAAACAGTATACAAGTAAATTAAGTCATCCATTCAATACCAGGGCCTTAATATCAGCCGATCTTGCCATACCCAGGGCAAATAAAGCAATAGGCCGGAAATGTTTTACATATTTAGGACCAAAATTGTGCAACATAATGCCAAATTCTCTTGAAACAATCCATAACAAATACAGTTTGAAGAGGGAACTCAAAAAATGGATACTTTCAGAAAATAGACATATTTTCCATGAACTGATTGATACTCTTAAATGATTCATCCAATTTTTTTCCTTTGCTATAGATAGTTAATGTTTGATGTCTATGTTTTTTCGAGTAGATTGTAAATTAAGGAACCATTGCTATAGTTATTCATTTTTATTTTCTTTGTGTGTGTTTGTTATTATTAGGAATATTTCTAGTTTTTAAAAATTCGAAAAATTATGCTGGGATATGAGTAATGTTTATCTTTTTAGGTAGTATTCATTATTCATTGTTGCGTATACATATGTATGGATAAGTATACCCATGGACAGGGTCTTCAAGAGCCTATATGGTATATTATCATGTTTACTTATTTCTACACTCTAATAGGCATCTAGATGGCTGTGTTGTTAACTAGTATAACTAATCTTAATGAACCAAAGTCTATGGAATGGTTTTGTTGCAAAATATGATGGGCAACTGTTGATTTCTCTGATCTTCCATATTTCAGGCGTGCTAAGATGTCTTATTTTAATAGATTGTGTCCATCCATATTATTTTGCATCGCAGTTCTCACATTTATTAACGTAAATTCCATAGTTTTTCGAATTCTCGACTTTGTCTTTTGGATTTCCTGGAAGTCTCTGTAGTGTATGACTTGTTTCAAAAACCACCTTCATACCTAGTTCTGGTATCTGGTATCTGTAGAGTAGAGAGGGTGAGTGTAGACTCACAGCACTTAGGCCACGTGTGTCCCATTGTACATCCTTCCGAGGAGTTGTCCTCCTAGGACAACTAGGACATCCTGTCCTTTCCAGAAAGGTAAACAGGTCACTCCTTAATATTAGTAGGTGTAGGCCAAGACTCACCGAACACACACTCTCTTTGGCAACCTTAAGGTGTCTCACAGTGGCTACCGCGAAGGTTTTGGAAGGTGCGCGGCTTCTTTAACCTTCTTGGGGTTCCCTCCGTGGTGGTGCACAAGTGAAGAAGCTTTCCCGCAGGAGCAGCCAGTTCCTTGCCTTTATTCGAAGCGGTGCTTTTGACGCCCGCCGCAGGAAGCGCCCTTGCTGTTGGAGGTGATCTGCTATGTTCAGCCTCATTCCAAGCGGTAGATTGGGGTGAAAATTTCTGTTCATCCCCAGCCACCGCCTTAGATTGAGGTGAACACTTTTCCTTACACCATAGCTTGGGTAGGCTGGTCCACGGTGGCATGTTTTGCAAAGGCTTTTGGGGGGTTTCAGTTCCTCTTACCCTACTTATTTCTGCCACTGACCAGGAGTCTGGCGGCCCCGTCCATTAGTCCACAATGGCTTTCCGGACAGAGCCTCTAGTCTCCTGGTCGTTCCCCTATCCGCCACCTGAGGACGCGCCCGATAGGTAGCCCAACCCACGGATTCATACCTCATTACTTGAAAATCTTTCCAAAGTACTTCGTGTATTGATATGATCAAATAATGATGTTCATCAAGACAATAACAATTCAAAATTGTTAGAAAAGTTAACAGGAATCTAGATGCCTTTGATAGTTTAAAAATAAGTAAACAATATACTATTATGAATAATGATGGTGGCCCAATACCTAAGAGTATATTATATAGCTTGTTAAAATAATATTTTAAATGTTAGATTTCCCTGATTATTACATAAGGACCTTGTTTGAAGGTGGTTGACAATGTTTCGTGGTGTATTTCATCGGTTCGGACTTCCATTGTCTGATATAATATAAATTGATTTGAAATCCCAGAAAGAATCTTAAAAAAATTAAAAAGATTAACCGAAAAATAACAATATTATTAAACAAAAAACTGAAATTACAAAGAAATAACATACAATCAACAACCAAAAAAATTAAAAATTGAAATATCAATACAAGCTGAAAATTAAAAAATATTATTGACCAAAAATGAAAAATTAAAATTAAAAGATTCCAAACCAAGTTACGTCACGACGTTTCGATTGTTAGTATCCGAAATCGTCTTCGGGTGATAACTGGACTTATTCATCCAAGAACTTACTATTTATAGGTCATTCGAGTGCTTTCACCTATCGTCTCTTTCCTCTCTCGCTTCATTGGTTTCAGCGGGATATGACCGTTTAGCGGGAGTTGGTCGTTTTTCGCTTGATTAAAGGTTTTCATATGTTACATATCTCTATGCTAGCTTGACTGAATACGTTGTTGGACAACATATTCGCGGCTTCTTTGAATTTTTTTCTAAACCACTGTTCCTCTTCGTGGATGATTTCAGCTTGAGCCCACTTGATGTTATGTTGATGAGTCCAAACATGCTCTGCTATTCCGGATTTGATTTGGAATCAATTTTAATTTTTCATTTTTTACCCATTCAAGAGAACAATCTATTATCAGTAGAAATTTCTTGATTGAAAATAGGTGTTGAAGAGGCGTATTTTGTGACAAATGTCCATTTAGTGGAAAAATGCAAAATACTGGTACACAAAATTGAAGTTTCCTGAAAAATATTATTTTCTATACATCTATGCCAGAATTTGATTTATCAATTCGTTTTTAATCATCATGTGTATCGAATCCGAATGATCATTGTAAAACTGAAAATCTCTGCCGCGAAACCCTTAACGAATCCTTCACCTTGTGTCAGGAACCTCTAGAACCATCACGCGACTGCAGTAGACTAAGGTGTTGAAGACACCTTTAGTGTAGAAAACTAAACCGAGTTCATCAGCTGCTCGGGCAGCTACCCTGAAAAGTATTGCCGCAATTCCTTCTCTCTCATAGTCACAGACCATGCAGAGAAGGGGATCCGAACTCCTGACGACTCTACAGGTCCAATCCAGTACCATTCTGTCATGTAGACACTCCAAACTCAAAAGTCCACGGCTTCCCTGTTGGGGGAAGTACAACCGTGGAACGGGCGATTTGGAATGCAAACTACTATAGAGATGCACCATTTTTTACGTCTTTAGGTCGGGTTGATACAGCTCCTCCCGAGCTACTCCAAACGAGTAGAGTAAGATTGGAACAGCAAGCATACTTGTTGCAGCGACTTTGTTCTTTCCAGACAAATCCGATGTCCAGATCTGTCGAAGTTTATGCTGATACTTGCCGCGGCGAGAGTTACCTGCTGTTACCTCTTGTAAGTGACGTTATTCCACTCCGAGGTCAATATACGTCTCTCCGGCTTCCAAATGGTGTAGGATGCTTCCATCTACGAGCTGCACATCCTCTCCGTAGTCCCCGCATCGTCCTCTTTTGAGATGGACCATTGAACATTTGTCTATCCCGAATTTCATACAGATAGCATGCGTGTACTCTTCCACCACCGTCAAGGACTGATGGAAATCCTTCTCTCCCGAGGCATGAAGTTTAAGATCATCCATATAAAACAAATGGGTGACCTTGTGCCTCCGGTGTCCGGGGGTGCCACAGTTATACCCACGAGTATTTCTGAGCGCAAAGGATAATGGCAATAGTGAGATGCAGAAGAGAAGGGGACTGAGGAAATCGCCCTGAAATACACCCCTTCTGAAAGTGACCTTTCCTGTTTGAACTTGGCCAGATGTTATGGTGAAGCTAGTTCGTCTGAGTGATATCAGTTGTTCAATACATCCCACCACTGTTTCGGGTACTGTAAGACATCTGAGCAAATGTAAGATGAGATCAAGCGATGTTGTATCAAATGCCTCACGATAATCGATCCAGGCCATAGAGAGGTTACGCTTATATTGTATCGAGTCCTGCGTCACACATCTATCGATGAGCAGGTTCTCTTTACAACCAGCGACTCCTCTCTTCGACCTTCTCTGCTCATATATCCGTTCGAACATTCGGTCAACTGCGATAGTAGGAGATTTGAGCCGGTTCTAAGCCTCCCCCCACCACTATGACGTATTAATTGCTTTTTTATTGATTGTTGTTTGGTGAAGTCAAGGTGATGTGACCTTGAAGGGTGTGGTGTATGGATCGTTCAGAAATTTTTGCCCGGTTCTATTTTATTGTAAAGCCCTAGGGGAGGGGAGTTGTTTTTTGTCTCCAATGTTATTGAAGAAGACCCCATGCATTGGCTTATTCTTGTATCTCAGCAGAAGTAAGGTAATCTTTGCGGCTTTTATCTAAGCTTTTGCTGAACGGATTCCAACTCGGTGACAGAGTTGTGTTCACCCCGTTCAGAGTCGAAAACTATACCGAGTTCATCAGCTGCTCGTGCAGCTGCCCTGTCACGGACCATGCAGACAAGGGGATCCGAACTCCTGACGACTTTACAAGCTGTATCCAGTACCATTCTTTCATGCAGACACTCCAAACTCAATTACCTTACGGTAATCGATCCAGATCATAGACAGGTTACGCTTATATTGTATCGAGTCCTGCGTTAGACATCTATCGATGAGCAGGTTCTCTTTACATCCAGTGACTCCTCTCTCCGACCCTGTCTGCTCATATATCCGTTGGAACACTCGATCAACTGCGGTGAATATTCGTATGTATAAGATGCTTGTGAACAACTCATAACACGAACTCAAGCACGTTATTGGTCTGTAATTCTTAGGAATCGACAAATTTCCATTTTTGGGAATAAGAACGGTCCGCCCCTTGACAAACCAATCCGGAATCGGCTGCTCTCCGTCCAGCCATGAGTTGAAAACTCTGGCCAGATGGCGATGGGTGCTTGATAGTTTTTTCCACCAATAAGTGTTCAGCCCATCTGGGCCTGGAGCAGCAATGTTCTTGGAATCCACAAGGGCTCTTCGAACTCAGGCTATCGAAGCTCTCTGTTGAAAGCTCCGAACTGCGCTAGGGTTGGAGTGTCTGAATTGAGGGACTGTGGGTGTTCATAGATTTCCTTCCAGAAGAATTCCACCTGATCAGCGGTCGACGGATTATCCACAACACGTGGAGGCTCTTGTAATGAGCGAGAAAGTTTCTTGCGGAACCTAAGGTTTTCCGCGATACTTCTCGCTCGCCTCACTAGTAACTTCTTAGCAGCCACTAGCATTGGTATCCTATCAAGGTAGTGCTGTTTGGTGGTCAGCAGCCAGCCTTGACTTGAGATGTGATGAATACGTCGTAGATTGGCGGTTATTCGCCGCACTGCGGGCGTGAATTGCATGTTGGCCGCCCTATAATCCATCACACATTGGATACGAGACGCGTGTTGTCTCGCCGACGTGATCGTTCAATCTTCCGAACCGCAAGGCCGGGATTTCGTCCTTCCGATTGGGAAAGCGATTGGACGACGCTATACACGGTGGTGTTGATTTGCCAGATGTCAGCCTCTTCTGTTAGAAAACTATGAAGCTCCGCATCAAAACAAGCCAGTTCTTGTGGCTTCAGGGGCCTAATCCTCTGGAGCGCCCTGCGTGTTCTGATTGACTCCATTGGTATGATGCGAGTCTCCTCTCCAGTCATGCCAACGGGTGGTAGAACTGTCACTTCTACCACTTCTTTATCAGGCTGGGGAGGAGCTATATAGCCCTGCCCTGCCGCCCAAGATAGGATACATAATCCCTAAGATGTTGGGCGGAAAAGGCGGCATGCTCTGGATGTGTTTCACACCACAGAGCATGCAATCTCTCCATGTACCCTATTCGTGCGGGCTCACTACTCTCGTAGCAATGCATAAGGGTATCTCTAAGCTCATGCGTTCACTCAAAGCGTCCTTTGTCATTGTCAGGGTTGTCATCGGTAGGAAAATCATCGTTATGGGCCCCACCACCACCTTATTATTATCATTATTATAATCAACAAATACGATAAACTTTCACAACCGTCGGCCTGAACCAGTAAAACTGACTAAAATATCATCTACATATCATCTGTACCAGTATGAAAAATTGTCAATTAGACTATAAGTCTGAAAT
>NW_019291873.1:0-18954 GCF_000500325.1 Leptinotarsa decemlineata | reverse complement strand
ATAACCTACAAGTAAAAATATAATAATTGAATAAATAAAAATTAAAGGAATGCAAAAAGAAAATAATAAAAAATAAAAAGTGTAGAGATTCCAAGTCACGTTAGTTCACGACGTTTCGATTGTTGGTATCTACAATCGTCTTCGGGTCGTCATCACCCGAATTGAATTTATTTGAATTGAATTTATCTCGATGACTCTGCTCTACCTCCGGAGCTATGTTTTCATGCAAGATAACATGTTACGAAACATGTTCTTAACTTTCTGATTATATGATTACTTGCACCTACATCCATGATATTTTCATTGTGTTTTGTCTGTAGGAAATTTTTTTTCCACAACGATGTTTATTTCAGTTATTACTGCTTAGCAAATTCTAAACATAGAATTTTGTAACTTGGACAAAACTCAGGAACGTTCAAATATTGATCATTTCGTTACGACCGTGACCAGGATTTTTATTTCTCCAGCTTCTTTGTGTCATCCTATTACTCGGGAAACACTTTATTGGAAGACGTTCATTGACTAAATAGACAACTCTAACATAATGTGTGATACTCACTTGGATATTTCAGTAACTGCACTTGCGTAGTTGAGTAAATTCGACAAGTGGAGGTGATTTTTGTCACTACCATATTTCACTTGAATAAGTATTATTCAAACTAACCTGAATCCATTGAAGAGTACAATAAACGCCCTTGTGCAAAATACTCAACATCATAAATCACATGAGTTTCAAAAAAGTGATCGAAAATGGAATATTCAATGTTTTTGTCTGATTATCAATTGTCAGCAGTTGAAACCAGAGCCCAAAAAACATGCATCGTTATCCAATACCGGACAGCACTGTTTGGACCCGCCAATAGTGCTAGACCAAAACACGAATCCATGACTGTATTTAACTACCCTCAAAATATAAGTCTGAGTAAGTGAATTCAATCTTCATGAGATGCCATCCATTATATCGACAGAGTACTCAATCCACATATAGCAAAGATATATTCATGAAGCTCCCTACTGGAAACGAAGCATGAGCAGTGCATTCAAACCTGCCTGAAAACAAGTATTTGTTGTTTTTTTTTCTGATTGATTCGGCCGTTCCTTGATGAAGATCCAAAGTCATTTCAAAAACTACACCTCAACGATTTGAAAAATATATCACAACATGTTTCGCTAAGACATTAGCTTTTTCAAGTGATTTGTACAAGACCTCGCTGAAATATATTGAAAACACTTTTTCCAAACCAGAAGAAACATATGAAACGAAACGCGCGGAAAAGGATAGTATTTTTGTTCTGATGTGAGAGAAGTGTTTTCAACAAATTGATTTGACACCAGACGTTTCAGTTCTACCAGTCAACCTATCTCCGATTTTGTATATACTCTGGAGAGCCAATGGAGTAAGTCAAGTCATGAACACAACGTGGTTTTTGTTAGATTTGTCCTGCACCGATATGTAAGAAATTACTTGATTGATTTCAGTGGGTTTTTTCTGCTGGACGGACGAGAATCATCTACAGCTAGAGAAGTAGTTTTTTGCCAGATCCTGCTTTTTGAATGAATGTTTTTGAATTTGATTGAAAATAATAATTTTCTCAAGGAATCATTCGATCAAATATTGAGTTGTGAGTTGTAGATTGAAATAGTAAAGTTGAGTCAATATTACTGAAGATTTTTCCCAATACCAAACCATTATTGCAACACCTCGACACGTGTTTCGATCACCAAGTGATCATCTTCAAAAGGAAGATGAAACTAAATATACTTACAATGTTATCCTTATTTATACCATAAATACTTCTTCTAGGTAACTGTGTCCTAATTGTCCTAAAATAATTTCACAATACTGCTTTATCTATTAGTCTTGGATTAATTTCACAATGTCCACCATCGTTATTCATGATATTATCATGTTTACTTATTTCTACACTCTAATAGGCATCTAGATGGCTGTGTTGTTAACTAGTATAACTAATCTTAATGAACCAAAGTCTATGGAATGGTTTTGTTGCAAAATATGATGGGCAACTGTTGATTTTTCTGATCTTCCATATTTTAGGCGTATGTCTTATTTTAATAGATTTTGTCCATCCATATTATTTTGCATCGCAGTTCTCACATTTATTAACGTAAATTCCATAGTTTTTCGAATTCTCGACTTTGTCTTTTGGATTTCCTGGAAGTCTCTGTAGTGTATGACTTGTTTCAAAAACCACCTTCATACCTAGTTCTGGTATCTGGTATCTGTAGAGTAGAGAGGGTGAGTGTAGACTCACAGCACTTAGGCCACGTATGTCCCATTGTACATCCTTCCGAGGAGTTGTCCCCCTGTCTTTTCCAGAAAGGTAAACAGGTAACTCCTTAATATTGGCAGGTGTAGGCCAAGACTCACCGAACACACACTCTCTTTGGCAACCTTAAGGGTGTCTCACAGTGGCTACCGCGAAGGTTTTGGAAAGTGCGCGGCTTCTTTAACTTTCTTGGGGTTTCCTCCGTGGAGGTGCACAAATGAGGGAGCTTTTCCGCAGGGGCAGCCAGTTCCTTGCCTTTATTGGAAGCGGAGCTCTTGACGCCCGCCGCAGGAAGCGCCCTTGTTGTTGGAGGTGATCTGCTATGTTCAGCCTCATTCCAAGTGGTAGATTGGGGTGAAAATTTCTGTGCATCCCCAGCCACCGCCTCAGATTGAGGTGAACACTTTTCCTTACACCACAGCTTGGGTAGGCTGGTCCACGGTGGCATGTTTTGCAAAGGCTTTTGGGGGGTTTCAGTTCCTCTTACCTTACTTATTTCTGCCACTGACCAGGAGTCCGGCGGCCCCGTCCGTTAGTCCACAATGGTTTCCCGGACAGAGCCTCTAGTCTCCTGGTCCTTCCCCTATCCGCCACGAAAATCTTTCCAAAGTTATTCGTGTATTGATATGATCAAATCATGATATAGTTTATCAAGACAATAACAATTTAAAATTGTTAGAAAAGTTAACAACAGAAATCTAGATGCCTTTGATAGTTTGAAAATAAGTAAACAATATACTATTATGAATAACGATGGTGGCCCAATATCTAAGAGTATATTATATAGCTTGTTAAAATAATATTTTAAATGTTGGATTCCCCTGATTATTACATGAGGACCTTGTTTGAAGGTGGCTGACAATGTTTCGTGGTGTTTTTCATCAGTTCGTACTTCCATTGTCTGATATAATATAAATTGATTTGAAATCCCAGAAAGAATCTTGAAAAAATTAAAAAGATTAACCAAAAAATAACAATATTATTAAACAAAAAACTGAAATTACAAAGAAATAACATACAATCAACAACAAAAAAAAATTAAAAATTGAAATATAAATACACATGAGGACACATTGTAACATGAATTTAAAACTAGTAGATGAGGCAATATTGTGAAATTATTTCGAAACACCTAAGATTCCAAACAGTGTATCACTAGTCAAGTCAAAATTTTTCGAATTTCAAGAAAAAATATAATACGGATTTTTTCACACAAGAATCTACCGAGGTAAGAATAATTATTGGTGATCAATTAGAAAAAAATACGTTTTTGGTTTCATGAAAATTCAAATCAGAGCTCAGTTTCCCAACAACAGCAGATCGATAGCAGCAACAATCCATTCTACAAATGTTCCAAATCTTCTCTTATGCAAACACTTCTGCCAGCAGATTCAAGAAAAATATCCACTTTAGGCAAGGGAACAGCTCAATTTCACTTTCTTCTAGTGATCAAGTCAACATTTGAATCATTAAGAGCAACCAAGAATTATCAGAGTTGAGTCACTGAAGAAACGTAGAATTTCACAGAATTT
Source organism: Leptinotarsa decemlineata (assembly GCF_000500325.1). Taxonomy (NCBI): domain Eukaryota; kingdom Metazoa; phylum Arthropoda; class Insecta; order Coleoptera; family Chrysomelidae; genus Leptinotarsa; species Leptinotarsa decemlineata. Next base: position 15,134 of record NW_019291873.1, on the reverse strand, counting down.
CATAATGAATCTCAAAGATACGTACCTAAACTCTTGCTGAAATACTGTCATTCCTCAATTCTCATTACATATTACATAATACATATCATCAACAGTGTTGGAAAAGATTTCAATCCGTATGGATCCAATCACAGAATAATTGAAATGGTTGATTTTCATATGAGATCATTACTTCTGATGTTTCATTGTAATTTACGTTCTACATTCTGGTTAAAACTTTGAAGCCAATACCAAAGTTTTGTCAAAAATTTGCATGAAAAATTCAATTCAGAGTACTCATCACTTTAGATATAAATAGAACGTCACCAAAAACAGTACGTTGGTAATGTGGTTGAATGTACTATTCTGAAAGTTGCATCCACTTGAACCCACGTCGACATTTACGATTTCACAGTGAATCATCAAGAATGTTCAGACTCAGATGTGCTCATCATGTCAAACGACACATGATCATATTAGGAAAAATAACAATGAGATATGAAAAATTATTGAAACTGAACAATACCCATTCAAGAGAACAATCTATTATCAGTAGAAATTTCTTGATTGAAAATAGGTGTTGAAGAGGCGTATTTTGTGACAAATGTCCATTTAGTGGAAAAATGCAAAATACTGGTACACAAAATTGAAGTTTCCTGAAAAATATTATTTTCTATACATCTATGCCAGAATTTGATTTATTAATTCGTTTTTAATCATCATGTGTATTGAATCCGAATGGAAATTGTAAAACTGAGAATCTCTGCCGCGAAACCCTTAACTAATCCTTCACCTTGTGTCAGGAACCTCTAGACCCATCACGCGTCTGCAGTAGACTAAGGTGTTGAAGACACCTTTAGTGTAGAAAACTAAACCGAGTTCATCAGCTGCTCGAGCAGCTACCCTGAAAAGTATTGCCGCAATTCCTTCTCTCTCATGGTCACAGACTATGCAGAGAAGGGGATCCGAACTCCTGACGACTCTACAGGTCCAACCCAGTACCATTCTGTCATGTAGACACCCCAAACTCAAAAGTCCACGGCCTCCCTGTTGTCAGGGGAAGTACAACCGTGGAACAGGCGATTTGGAATGCAAACTTCTATAGAGATGCACCATTTTTTGCGTCTTTAGGTCGAGTTGATACAGCTCCTCCCGAGCTACTCCAAACGAGTAGAGTGAGATTGGAACGGCAAGCATACTTGTTGCAGCGACTTTGTTCTTTCCCGACAAATCCGATGTCCAGATCTGTCAAAGTTTATGCTGATACTTGCCGCGGCGAGAGTTTTTCTCACCTCTTGTACGTGACGTTATTCCACTCCGAGATAAGTATACGTCTTTCCGACTTCCAAATGGTGTAGGATGCTTCCATCTACGAGCTGCACATTCCCTCCGTAGTCCCGGCATCGTCCTCTTTTGAGATGGACCATTGCACATTTGTCTATCCCGAATTTCATACCGATAGCATGCGTGTACTCTTCCACCACCGTCAAGGACTGATGGAAATCCTTTTGTCCCGAGGCATGAAGTTTAAGATCATCCATATAAAACAAATGGGTGACCTTGTGCCTCCGGTGTCCGGGGGTGCCACAGTTATACCCACGGGTATTTCTGAGAGGAAAGGATAATGGCAATAGTGAGATGCGGAAGAGAAGGGGACTGAGGAAATCGCCCTGAAATACACCCCTTCTGAAAGTGACCTTTCCTGTTTGAACTTGGCCAGATGTTATGGTGGAGCTAGTTCGCCTGAGTGATATCAGTTGTTCAATACATCCCACCACAGTTTCGGGTACTGTAAGACATCTGAGCAAATGTAAGATGAGATCATGAGATGTTGTATCAAATGCCTTACGATATAATCGATCCAGGCCATAGAGAGGTTACGCTTATATTGTATCGAGTCCTGCGTCACACATCTATCGATGAGCAGGTTCTCTTTACAACCAACGACTCCTCTCTTCGACCTTCTCTGCTCATATATCCGTTCGAACATTCGGTCAACTGTGATGAGTATTCGTGTGTATAAGATGCTTGTAAACAACTTATAACACGAGTTCAAGCATGTTGAAGCTGAACAGAACAGAAGAGGCTGACATCTCGCAAATCAACACCGTCGTGTATAGCGTCGTCTAATCGCTTTGTGGATTGGAAGGACGAAATCCTGGCCTTGCGATTCAGAAGATTGAACGGCGTGTACACAAGATGGAGGCTAATATCACGTCGGCGAGTCAACACACGTCTCGTTGGGAGGCCAACACTGCCTTGATGTGATACGAATGCTATTGTCTGCTGAAATCTTACCAGCCAATCGCGGAAAATCTTAGGTTCCACGAGAAACTTTCTCGCTTATTCCAAAAGCCTTCACGTGTTGTGGATAATCCGCCGACCTCTGATCAGGTGGAGTCCTTCGGAAGGATATGTATGAACAGTCGCAGCCACTCAACTTAGACACTCCAGCCCTAGCGCAGTTCGAAGCTTCCAACAGAGAGCTTCGACAGCCTGAGCTCAATGAATTGCGCAACCCGATAACCCCTGATGATGTTTTAAGAGCCCTTGTGGATTCCAAGATTTTTGCTGCTACAGGCCCAGATGAGTTGAACACTTATTGGTGGAAAAAACTAACAAGCACCCACCGCCATCTGGCCAGAGTTTTCAACTCATTGCTGGACGGAGAGCAGCCGATTCCGGATTGATTTATCAAGGGGCGGACCGTTCTCATCCCCAAAAGCGAAGATTTGTCGAAGCCGATTAATTATTATCGTAATTATTTTTTTCCGCCGTAGCGTGCGCTGGTCAAGCCTTATCCCCTGAAGCCCCGATACATTCGGAAGGGCGCGCCAGCATTATCACCCAACGACCACTCCCCACGCCGTGGGGTGAGTGATAATTGGGTCCGATAATCATTTGCCCTGAGCAACCGCAGTTGTTGTTATTATTATTATACATGAAATTCAAACGGACTCGTGTTTAAGTTTTGGAAAACCTCAAATAGTAGATAATAGTCGAAATATCCATTTGATACCTTTCGATATTGAAGAACAGTTTGTTCATATACATATACCCTATATTGCGTTTCTTTCAGTTTTCTGAATCTCTCCAAACATCAGTAACCGGTTGGGTAAGTGTGGGAGGTTTGTTATTCCCCATTCAATCGGCCGCTATATGTAACGTTGGTTCGAGTCCTATGGTCCTATGGTTTTCACTACATATCTGCTCATTCGGACTAGTAAACACAGGTTTGAAGGTTAGACCTAGTTACTTCCCAACTGGCACAAGTTTCCACTTCTGAGGGTTTGTCATTCGTAAGAAGATCACAGTTGGTTGATAGAAAAACAGATGTGAATATATTTTTTTAACATCCAAACAATATCTTTTGTTCAAGTTATGAGTTTGTCTTCCACTTCTTTTTCAAAATCATCATATATTCTGATTCCAGAATTTGAAATCAGTGAATTGATATTGCACTAATGAGTCACCCCGGTGTGACTCATCTGTGTGACGTATCTGTTGCTGAGATATAGCTATTGATTTTTTCAATACGGACTGTCGATTTTGTATTCTTGATCAATTGAAACGCAATTTACCCAGGGTTGATTGTATTGCAATAGCGGAGATGTTCAGAGCTGTCAGATAGTCATTCGAGCGTAAATGAAGATGATGATCTTTTAATGCACATTTCTCGAAATGACATCTGAGCATTATCAAATAAAAAAATACATAGTGAAACGCATGCTTCGCATGAGTAATGCAGTCGTGTTCTTCATTTCGAAATAGAATAGACCATCATTGTAAAATGCTAATAAGTGATATACCGGAGATAAAAAATAGGCTGCAGCAAACTGACTATCTCCTTCTGAATATCTCTTCGCTCCTGCCTGGAAGAAAAGTAGCGGTATGCAACATGAAGATGTAGATTCAGATAGCAGCTTGCAGCTATCCATCATTAACTTATACTTCACGTTTGGTATTTGAATGATATTTTCTGTAAGAACATATTTTCAAGAGCATTAATCGATTATTTGATGGTTCACGTCATCGATGCATTAATATTATTCATCATTTGATGAGAAATGTGAAATGGGTATTTGAATGCAGATAGAAAATTCAAACGTACTCGCACTGGGGTGTGTGTAATTGAATTGTTTGTTGTTTGTAAATCAACAATTCTTTAATTCAATTCTTCAATTCTTCAACAAGTCATTGATATAGTAAGACTTTTGTTCAGGAATTGATTCTGAATGAAACTGACAATTTGCTTCTTGAATTGTTCAAATGCTAGAAGTAATTTATATGTGATAGAAACATTGGAGATGATAGAGTGTATTAGAAATAGAATATGAACTGTTCTAGAATATCTTAACGAATGCGAAACACTGAGTAACATTGAGACAAAAGTTGTTGCAGAAGTAATCCATGCTAGTATTGAAGTGATGTTATAATGACATGAGAGTTTGCTAGCCAAATTTCGATGCTATGGGTTGTCGGATCATTTATGTGCATGGCTGTCCAGCTTCCTGAAAGAACGTTCCCTGCAATACTTTCGTCATCAACGCTGGGGTTCTCTAGGGATCCATATTGTCTCCAACCCTCTTTTTATTGTATATCGTCCTTCCATTTGGATTCCAGGACATCGCCTACGGAGGCACACATTCACCGGCAGCAGGAGGTTGCATATCTAAATGAGGATCTAGAAGCGATTCCGAATTGGGGCGGAAGTAGGTAACCAGTTTCAATTCAATGGCACAAAAACACAGGCATCGATTTTCTCCAAGATAATAAATGACTCCGAACCGGATAAGATAATGTCAAATCAGACAATTCCGCTTTCTCCTCCGATAAGTTTGTTGGGGGTTAAAATCGACACCAATATATCTTGGCACAATCATGTCGCTGGATTGCAGAAACTGCTTCTCAAAAGCCTGAAATACTGTTCCAAACCAGAAAATTATACACACCTCAGCATTTTTTGATGATTTAAAAAGCTCAGATCAGACCTTCTTTAGAATATTGTTCTCATGTAAGGAGCTTTGCCCCAAAACATATCCTTAAGTTGCTGGATTACATTCAGATTGGTGATGCGAACATCTTGTGTAACCTTGATAGCCTGGAACATCGAAAAAAGGTTGGAGATTTGTCTCTTTTCTATAGATACTTCAACGAGAGGTGTTCTACCAAGAGCTGTACGTATCAGAAACACGCAACGGACTGTGGCTGCTCATCGTTTTGAGTACGTTTTTCCAAATGGATTCAATCTCCAGCGATTCAAATCCAACGTGAATCGCTACTTTCACACAGGCACCACGCTGAGAGCTCTTGAAGGATTTTCCTGTAGTGCTTGTATTTTGCTTGAAAAAAACATGTTTGTTTGAAGGTGGTTGACAATGCTTCATGGTGAATTTCATTAGTTCGGACTTCCATTGTCTAATATGATGAAGAATGATTCGAAATTTCTGAAAAAATCAATAAAATTGTGAATTGAAATGAACTACAGAATAACATTTCCTCAATGAACCTACAACACCAAACTTATTCAACGGTTACACAGAGCTTCAGATTTCCGTCGAGAGAGCAAGCCATTATTTTTCCTTCCATTGAAGGAGTGAAAATTCAAGATTATGTACTCGCTCTTGGAAATAAAGTAAAACCAAAAGACATTATATTCTCCTCAAAAATATCAAACAATAGAGTAGGTATGCATTTATCTGTCCAGCCAAAACATAGTCGATACTTTCATGGTTCAAGGCAGTGAAATTGTGATTAACGACCAAATTTTTAAAGTCCGCAGATTGATAACTTCAGCAACACGCCTAATATTATCAAATGTCTGTCCAACAATACAACACCTTGTGGTTGAAAATAGCCTCAGAGATCTTGGCATTACAATTGTCTCTCCCATTACTTTCCTTAGAATCAGAATATCCCAACCAGAATACAGTCACCTACTCAGTTTCAGAAGGCAGGTCTTCTACCAACCTGATGATAATCTCAACATTCCCGAATCCATAGTTATTCCCTTTGAAAATACTCCCTACCATATATTCCTGTCTGTTGATCGAATCACTTGTTTCAAATGCAGAAAAGACGGTCATGTCGCAGCCTCCTATGCAGAAACTACCGAAGTTCAACTAACCCCAAGTATACCACTTAGAGAGGAAGGAGAAACCCCCCGGAGTGAACAACCATCACTTGTACTGAACACAACTACCCAGAAACGACCCCTGTCTGAGACATCTAGCCCTACAATAGAGAAGAGTATATTGGAAAACACCTCTCCCACAGAATTTCCCAAACCATCGGCACAAATTCCCGAAAAACATAAAAAACTACAACTTGAAAATTCCGTTGAAAATCTCATTGCTCCAGCCAAAGAGCTTTTCGAAAAAGACAAATCCTCAAACATGCTAGACTTTAACCAGATGGTCAGCTTTTTAGAAAACTCTTTCGGGTCATCAGATCCTTTAAACGTGGCAAGAGATCATACCAACGACATACATACCCTATTAGCAACACTATCAAAAATGTACCCGACCCTGACAGAGAGTACAGCATGATTTTTCAGTTAGATGGTTCACCAGTTCACAATAGTGGCATAACAAGGGTTTGGTTGAATAGGAATATACCTATGAAATGGATAGGACTCAATAGCCCTCTCGTAGTATGGCCACCACGATCCTCAGATTTAACTTCGATAAACTTTTATTCATGGGGAAACTTGAAAAATAAAGTTCATAAGGATAGGCCTACAAATAAGGAAGATCTCCGTGCAAGAATTATACAACCTTGTAGAGAAATCACACCTAGAGAGCTGAGAAGAGTTGGAGGAAATAATAGAAGGCTCATAGAAAAATGTGTTCGATTGGAGAAAAATTTCATAGAAAGCACGAAAATATAAAATTGTCAACAGTTAAATCATTTGAAATTGATTGTTTTGTTTTTCAATTGAAAATGTGATTTTGAAAGTAGTACTTCGAAAGAATTTTGAACTACATAACATTTTTCGCCACAAAATATCCTTGTTATTTTCAAATGATGGGAAAATGAGAATATGAACTAACATTAACCATCCTGAAACCTCACTGATTACATGTTTCCGTTTCTCTTACAAAATTACCATTTTCTCTCTTATTGAGAAGGAATAACTTTCCTGACAACAATACAATTTCGTTCATGTTTTGATGTCAAAACCAAAAAAAAATCTAGTTCAATTATTACGGAATATACGGGGGTGTTTCCATGAGAAGTGAAACAAATTCGGATTTTTCAGGACTGAAATTTTTCCAGAAAAAAAGTGTAATCGTAGTAAGTTGGTAGTCCTGATCACGAATCTGAAGAAATTTTGAGCCTATTTTGCCCGCCTTATATGTTTTACCTTGAAAATAGGGTGTTCCATCGCGAGTGGCGGACAGTGTATATCACTTTGGCCAACTCCATTCAGGTGATAGGTGGATTATGAGCATTTCCATCAGTCCCGAGAGTTTCATCGTTCCACCTCGAATATTACGGAAGATACGGGGGTGTTTCCATTAGAAGTGAGACAAATTCGGATTTTTCAGGACTGATATTTTTTCAGGAAAAAAGTGTAATCATAGTGAGTTGGTAGTCCTGATCACGAATCTGAAGGAATTTTGAGCCTATTTTGCCCCCTAATATGTTTTACCGTAAAAATGGGGTGTTCCATCGCGAGTGGCGGACAGTGTATATTACTTTGGCCAACCTCATTCAGGTGGTAGGTGCATTTTGAGCATTCCCATCAGTCCAGAGAGTTTCATCGTTCCACCTCGAATATTTCGGAAGATACGGGGGTGTTTCCATGAGACGTGAGACACACTGTATAACCGAAAAACATATTCTATTCGATAAAACTATTTTGTGAGTATATGTGCTTCTTCATACATTATTGTCTATTTTTTGATAAAAACTCCCTTGAAACTTTTGAGAGTATACCGACAGCCATCCTCAGTTCAATCAGGTTTGAGCCTAACTCCCTTACCCTTGCAGCTGATTTCTGTCAGAAGGACAAATGACGGTATGGAAGTCCTCAGACGTCAGTACTGCCCTTCACGGTGTACCCCTACCTGGCTGGGGTGGGAAAGATGAGGAAAATGTTCATCCGTTGACGGAGGACATGAGGGCCTCATTCGACATAGTATCGGGGCCTTCTATATCGGGAGGGGATGTCTACAGCATAATCTGTATACCTTCCCTAACTAACGAATTTTCGAATTTCCACATTATCAAAAACTCATTTTTCTGAAACTATCAATTAACATTGTTTCATTGTGTATATGAACGGAATAGTTCCTGAACGGTAACTTTGGGTACTAGATGGTAATGTATTTCTGCAACAGCGGCGAGAGAAGTTTATGAGTATAACAAAAGGTTCGACATATCTGCGAAACTCTCCACAAGAGGTGAGATAACTGAAGAACTATTTATTCGTCAAGTGTCATTCAATATGATGGAAATCTTTCAGAGTTCATAAAATAGAGAATGTTTCGAAGGAAACTGCAAGGTAATCAAGATCAGACCTTCTATAATCTATTAACACAAGGAATTAGTAAATTCTCTGGGAAATGAAGGATTTCAATTATTGAGTCATTGTGTTCGTTCTGGCTACACTACTGTGTATTGAAATGATACTTGTAAATATCACTTCATGTGCGTTATTTCATATTTTCAACTCATCTTATGCCAGTATTCCGAATTGATTTCATTTTAAAATGGCGTCGTACTATCAAATAATTTTATGCTTATAGCAAGCATTTCAACGAATTTTAGCTTCTATGTCACTCCAATGAAACTGTTAGGAAATAGTTCTAGGAGTGATGGTATTGCGGCAGAGTCAGAATACTTTTAAAGCTATGGATTCCTACAAAAGTGCTTAGATGAAGACAGGATTTCTCACGAAATGTTTTAGCTAAAAAGCTTCTTTAATCGATCATGAAAGCTAAATTTTGTTTCGAGTTAATGATTTGAGAGTATATATCGACGGATTTTAATTATTATTAACCTTTTTCTGTTTTAGCAAAAAAAAATTAAAGCACTAGGTTGCCTGGGTCTTCGTCTAAACAAACCACTTTCCCTAATTTTTTTCCAGTGACCAATATTACACGACTTTATTAGGTATATAGTTATTTAGACGCTAGTTGAAGAAAAATAATGTGACGAATCTGAAGCCGGCCCTGACCGATATCTCATCCAGCAAATAAACACATGACTCACCGCGAACCGCCGCGAAAAGTATAGATGAGTACCGAAACCACTAGAGAAAACTAGAGTGATCGTTACCGATATAAAAGGCCCGCTTTTCGTCCAGAGATGGCAGTATGAATTCAGAAAGCGAATAGAGCGGAAAACAAGGAATTCAAATAGTGAAGATAAATAAAGCGTTGAGTGCTAAGTGTTGAATATAAATTAGTTTGTGTTAGTGAAATATTGTTATAAATAAACTTGTTCAAGACATTTGATTATTTAATTCGTAACAATAACAAATTATACTTCATTACATGACCTCTAAAATCAATGTCAGCTTGTTCTTCTTGAATGCTGAGTTTTATTCTTGGCGACAGCAAATATATATTCGTGAAAGCAATTTCATTTCATAACAGTTATTTTATTGTTTTGGAATCGTAGTAAATATACCATACTATGAAATAGTTTGAAAATTATCTTCGAAGTGACAATATGGTAATGAAAACAAAACTGTGTTTGAAAGTATTCCAATAAAATAATTTCATCGAAGCTACAAGAAGCAGTTATAAAACAAGTTTGAAATAGTTTTATGAAGATCATACAAATCTCGCAGAAAAGTGCTATGAAAGTGCTACAAAACAATTTACTTTTATAGGAAAATATGTCTTATAATTGAGTTGTGAAAACGTTTCTGTGATAATTCCGTGACCATTTTATAACTGTTTCTTTTTTTCTATGACAAATTCATAAAACACTTTCATTGCCTACAACTGTATTGTGATCACGGCTGATATAATCAATTAGCATTTTGTACCAACACACCAACAAAATAAAACTGTTGCAGCACCAAGAAATTATACAACAATTTTGTTGGAGTTGAAGAAAAATAACAAAAACTCCAGACTCATTTCATATGAAGGTGTGGATGACTGAAAATTCAATCAATGAGTTCAAGTCTGCAGTGATGTTTCGCAGGTTACAGTGAATATTTTTCTTACAGGAGATTGAATGCTTCCTGTTAATACCGATCAATTTATATTATATTAGACAATGGAAGTTCGAACTGACGAAATACAATATCCCTTTATTGAAATCTTCAGCAAAACTCGTGAGATACTTCAAGGGTAATTTGCCGCTGAATACATTGCTGACAGAACCCAATATATCTTGTTTATTCACATCAAGACCCCATTCTATCGGTAGTGATGAATTTGCATGTGTTTGTCCGAATTATATCATCATTTCCATTGTTGTAGTTATACCAGGTTTAACAACAACAACTACTTGCTCACCACTCATTTCATAGCGAATTTCATCAAAGAGAAAAGCTAGAGCGTTATTGGATAGGAAGCACCGCTTCGTAGCATCAGATGGTGTGAACTTCCCCTCGATATAAATGTAACTGTCCGCTATATCCAGTATAAGATCTTGAAAATTGATTGAAATTCTCATTTCATCTGAGTTTTTGTAATATTGTGAACCATACGGCTTATACATATGTATGCTCATGAATGCTAATGAGTGAATGGTCGAACATAGGCTCCTCGAATATCTCCAATTTATCATTTGTGATGATGGTAGCCATGTTATCACTATTTTTTTATATCGCACTTTCAATCCAATGGATTTGAGAAAATTCAGGCTACTAGCGCTTATTCTATACCTCAACCTTTTGGCTAACATATATAGAATGAATCGAGTTTTAGATTTCCTCCCCTTTAAATGCACACCAAATGCATTACGTTGTAGAGTGCGTCAACATCTGTTCCTCATGCAATGTAGATGTGCTATTTTACCTCGTCAATTTCTGACGAAGTGTTACTATATAATCAAGTGAGTTGATTATTAAATACATTCAAATTGTGAAGTGTCAGTGTACTCATCATGGACAACGAACCACCACCCATAGAGGGGGTCCAACCAGCGATGATCATTCATCGATTCAGCAATCGTAGTTTCCAAAATCAACCGGTCAACAATTGGAACTGAACACTGAATCTGATAGTACACATGAAAACAGACAACAAAAAAGTAAGGTATTCAATTTACAAAAACCCAACGTCTATTCAGACATGGCATATGTTTTCATTGTGAAGGTCAATGACCAAAATATTGGTAAATTACATCCCATGGTCGTAGGTCATATACTCCATCAAAAACTAAGATTACAAAACATCAAAAAAATTGATAGAGTAGGCAAAAATAGAATGAAAGTGCAAATGAACAGCATCAGGGATGCTAATAAATTAGTTATGAATACAGAACCTCCAAAAGAAAATTTGAAGGCATATATTCCAAATAATTTATTATACAGAAAGGGAGTCATCAAACAGGTAGACACCAGTTTTGATGAAACATATCTTTTCTCGAATTTTATATCCCCTATTACTATAACTGAAGTGAAAAGAATCATTAGAAAAAGTAATAGGAATGGAGAAGACATAGTAGTACCGAGACAAACTATCATAGTAACTTTTGAAGGTAATATTTTACCATCTCAAATATTTATTGATTTTGTCGCATGCAACGTTGAACCGTACGTACATAAAGTCACACAATGTTTCAATTGTTTGAAATACGAGCATGTCTCTAAACAATGCCGAAGCACCATCTTATTATGTATAAACTGCGGAAAGGAAAAAGATGAAACACATCTTTTTCCTTTCCGCAGTCAGATTTTAGATTTAAATTCAGATCAAGATTTCCCACCTCTTCACAGTGGTCAACCGAGGAGAAATTATACACCACGTATATTCATGTCTCAACCGACCACATCACAAAGACTGAATACTCAGTATACAACCACAACAAGAACACAAATTCCCAACAACACCCATTCCACTGCGGAAATAGGAAACGTGCAAAAGAAACGAAAAGCGTCATCACCTCTTACAAATGTAGATAACCCGCCTATGTTTCCATTCAGATTTGGACCAGAGAATCCCATTTCTTTACCTCCCACAGAAAATAACATAAACAATGAACGAGAAGAATTTATAGCAGGGTTTTTATCACTCTTGCAATAAATACTCAGCGTAGTTGATTCATTTGAAGAACTAGCATCATTAGATATTGAGAACATAAAAAAAATCGCGTTTACTCAACCCGGTAATCACCACGAAAATGTCGATGATGAATTTTGAAGAGCTAAATATTCTTCAATGGAATACACGTTCTGTGATTTTAAATAAAAATAGTCCAATGAAAGCATTATCCCATCGCTATGAAACTTGGTTTAAACCAAACAAGCAGTACAATTTTCATGGGTACGCGGTAATAAGGAAAGACAGATGTGATGGAAAAACTGGAGTTGCTATCCTAATAAAAAATAACATACAATTCAAGGAAATATCCCTGGAAGATATTCCTGAAGAAATCCAAGTATGTGCTGTAAACATTTATGACGACATATCTAGTAAAAATGTCATAACTGTTTATTGTCCACCGGATATAGCAATCAAAACCCAAACCTATGAGAAATTATTTGGAAACATTCATAATGCTACGATTATTATTGGAGGAGACTTTAACGCTCATCATGAATTATGGGGCTCTTACAAAAACAATAATTCTGGAAACAATATGGTTAATGCGTTGAACAACACGAATGCAATACTGCTCAATGACGGATCTCCAACGAAAATATCTAGGATAGCAAATAAATCAGCTATAGACGTAACGCTTGCATCACCAGAAATCGCTGACAAAGTCACATGGACAGTAATAAATGACACTTTGGGATTGGACCATTTCCAAATACTCATGAATTTAAAGATACACAAGACCCAAACTGACGATGTTATTTTTCCAAAAACGAAGTAGAACACAAAGAGAGCAGATTGGCAAAAATATCAAAGTTTATTAGAACTATATTTCACTAACTATATACAAAATTCTCACTCAGTGAATGAAAAATACCAAATTTTCATCAAAGGTATTGAGAAGCAGGAACATATTCGATACCGCAAAACAAACCGTTCAAAAGAAAAATGCCTCCACCGTGGTGGGATGCAGACTGCGACAGACTAATAGAAGACAGAAAAAAAGCTTTACATGAGTACAGAAGAAACAGCACAATTGAAAATTATATGATTGTCAAAAAAAAAATGGCAAAAACAAAAAAACGCCTAAAAACAAAAGCGAAAATACATTGGATATCCTATTGTGGAAATTTAAATAAAAACACACCCTCCGCAAGTTTATGGTAACAAGCAAGACGAATGCATAGAATTGCTTCCAGAAGCACAACGTACGATAATAGTGACTGGATAGAACATTTTTCCGAAAGAATCACACCAAGTTGGGTAAACAAGGAAATAGATTTCGAAGTGCACCCAAATATCAGCCAACGATCATCACATAGAGATATGCAACAATCTCCTTTAACGAACTAACTTACCCTAACTTACATGAATCCTACCGACCCATATCTTTATCATCATGTATATACAAAACATTCGAACGAATTATCAAACACAGATTAGAATTTTACTCGACCTTCAATTCTGGTCTCCCTTCAAAACAGTTTGGCTTCAGAAAAGGACTAGGAACCATTGATTCAGTTTCACATGTTGTAACCAATATTCAGTTATGTTTTTCAAAAAATCGTCACCTAGGTGCTGCCTTCTTGGATATAAGAGAGGCTTACGATTCGGTGTGATTGATTTTCGTCTCAGCATATGGATACATATGGAAACCTTTCATTGAACACATCACAACAAAATGCCAAAAAGGAATCAACTTTTTAAAGTTAATACGAAGGACATGGTGGGGGCTGACCCGCAGACTTGCCTGCTGTTTCACAGAGCATACATTTCGACCCACCTTCCCCACCATGGCTATTGTTATTTTTTTGGTGGCTCGACACTACGTGAATCTAATATAGACTGCCCCATTACGAAGTAAATAATAGAAGGTATTCTTCTAAAGGTGACTGGGAATTTGAGAGATGCGGTTTTTATGGAAGGTATGGCATGTTGATGAATATTATTAGAATTGGATAAGCTGAAGAAAATTCGAACTAATGTACAAAAAATACGTGAAATATATCATTATTTGAGGCAAAATAAAATATTTTTTTCATCTATTCTCTAATTTAAGTGGGGTATTGACTGGTTTTCGAGTCGGGAAAAATTATCCCTGAAAGCCAAAAATAATATAAAAGTGGTTAAGTGTAATAAAAATACGTGCATTTATTATGACTAAGTGAATAAACTAGTTTTCACCAACAATAATGAAATTTTGTTCTACTTTTCTTCTTTTATATATTTATATTTGTGTATATACTAAACACTTTTTATGAGATTTAGTCTTCGCAAATCATAAATATCATTATTATTATGACCACTAGAAGTTAGAGGGAAGCAGCCAATGCTTAGGTGGCTTGCAATGTTTTTCATGTACCTCCTTATAGCACTTCAATAATAGTTTTCAGAGCAGTAATAATACACGAAAAATTGAAATTATTTCTTAGAAAGCGAGCACAGAGAGAGGGAGCTGTAGATAGGTAGGTCTAAAGTGAGTGGGTCTATTCGACCCTCCACCGCAACCCACGAGGGTTTAGTGTGGCTGAGAGCTGTAGGTACTATGAAAACTTTGATAAGACCGATAACTTCTCGCCCAATAAAAAAGCTTTTCAGATGAACAGTTAGAATGTTATATCAATTTGAAGTAGTTTTTTTTGCAGGAAGTTTAACAATATACAGTGTGTCTCACTTATCATGGAAGCACCACAGTATCTTCCGTAATATTCGAGTTAGAACGATGAAACTCTCAGGACTGATGAAAATACTCAAAATGCACCTACTACCTGAATGAGGTTGGCCAAAGTGATATACACTGTCCGCCATTCGCGATGGAACACCCCATTTTTACGGTAAAACATATTAGGGGGCAAAATAGACTCAAAATTCCTTCAGATTCGTGATCAGGCCTACCAACTTACTACGAATACACTTTTTTCCTGA